>JALPQI010023998.1:0-23889 GCA_025490895.1 Thaumatotibia leucotreta | reverse complement strand
TAACTAGCATAAGATACGCTGGATTAAGCGAGAGTTATACGCATTTCTGCGGTAGGTCGGACCAATCCGAGTTCTCGTTCTGTGAAGTGCTAATCCGAAACATGTGCGGTGGAAAAAATAATGAAGATAAGGGTCAATTTCGAGAATAAACAGCGTCGGTGCCGTTAGGGTTGTCAAACGTAAATGAACTTTCGTCGATATTAAGCGTTTGGAAATGTTTAACACAAAGTCACTGTGCGCAACGAATCATCACATACTTTTATTTATGAATCAGGCAGATTTTTACTTTTAAACATATAGGAGACTGTGGTATACGATGACATCCCTGTTCATCATGTTATAAAAAGAGCATAGTCCCAGCGCTCAGATTGACAATGACAAGCGTTTAAGAATAGTTTATTTATTTGTACACGTATTCCCTTTTAGCGTTAAGACAAAACAAGGAACCTTTAGATAAGTATTGTGTGCTACAAGACGGTGTGTTGTGATAGGAACTATTCATTACCTTGGTTGTGCGGGCGGCACAGAAAAACACGCGACAATAAGTTAAAACTCATAGATAAAGGAGAGTGGATTCGGTATGTTTTGTCCAGTACTCTTATATTTCATTTCATTTCATTTCATTTATTAATTCATTAGCAATATACATCGCATTTGAAATCTTAGTACTAGATTAATACTAAACTAACCTATACTTAAACCTATAAATAATACTAACACAATACAATAAACATCATTTCAGTGGACAACGTAATCATAAAAAATAATTGTATTAATTGCCATGTCTTTCAAATAATTTAAATAACAATTGATGTCCTTGATAATAAAAATTATAATAATAATTAAAGTAAATAAATAAAAATAAAAAATAACAATTAACAATTCCAAGCAAATATGTCCTTACAATATGAATGTCAAAGGAACCTACTTAACCATAAGTTAGGTATTACCCTGTTGATAAAATTCATCCACTGAATAATAGCACTTATCCAGCAAAAAAGTCTTTAGTCTCTTTTTGAAATGATTAACGTCTACTATAACCTTTAATTCAGTTGGTAATTTATTGAAGAGAGTTACTGCCTGATAGCCAGCTGAGTGCTTCACTATATTCAACTGGGCTTTCATTGTTCTAGGTAGGTCTTTCCTTCTAGTAGCCAGCCGAACTTCTCTATCTTTGGGTGTTTCTATACTATTAATCGACTTAAACGAGATCTGTCAAAACTACCATAATGTATAGACTCGGCACTGTGAGGATTTCATAGTCTAAGAAAAGGTCCTTACACGAATCAGTTTGTGGTATTTTGGCTATGGTCCTAATTGCTCTTTTTTGAGCCACAAATGCTGCCTGTTGAATTGTATTTGTAGCTTTTTCCCCAGAACTTGATGCTGTAGCGAATTCTTGACTCCACCAGTGCGAAGTATACCATCTTAAGTTGCGACAACTTAGCCTCCTCTCTAAAACTCCTCAGCGCATAGCAAGCAGAATGTACAGAATTAGATATAGACTGCAATTCGTCTTTCCAATTAAGATTTGAGTCTATATGTACCCCTAGAAATTTAACTGATTCTACTTGATGAATTACGGTTCCATTTGAAACTATTTGTAATTTGTCTCTTTTTTTGGCTGTTGTTCTAAAAAGTATTACGTTGGTTTTTTTGCAGTTCAACATCAAATTGTTGACACTAAACCACTCGTGGAAAAGTTTCAAGGCATTGTTGACGTTAATGTTTAATTCCTGAATGTTCCCAGCAGATATGACGGCATTAGTATCGTCTGCGTAGGCTACAAGTTGTGCTTCAGGAATTGTGTTAGTAATATAAGGTACCAGATCGTTAATGAAAATTATGAAGAATATCGGACCGAGTATGGATCCCTGGGGAACTCCTCTGTTTAATTTCTCCATACTCGAACAAAAAGTCATCTCTTCGTCTTTCACTGTTCTCTTTATTTGAACAAACTGTTGCCTATTTGTTAAATAGGTGTGAAAAAGCGATAGTATCTTTCCCCTAATTCCATAATGCTCCAGCTTTATGAGTAGGATCTTATGATCAACAGTGTCAAATGCAGAGCTCAAGTCTAAGAACAAGCCCGCAACTCTTTTTCGTTGATTTAGCTCAAGAACAATGTCTTCAATCAAGGTCGTTACAGCGTCATTCGTACGAGTACCTTTGCATTTTTGGTAGCCAAACTGTCTTTCACTTATCAGATTGTTATAATAGAAGTGCCTCATCAGCCTGTCCTTCATGAGTCTTTCCATTAGCTTAGAGAGTGTAGGAAGAAGCGAAATCGGCCTGTAGTTTTTTGGGTCAGTTCTAGAACCTTTTTTAAAAACAGGCAAAACTTTTGCAATCTTAAACTGACCCGGAAAGATGCCTGCGTCGAAACATTCGTTGAAAAAATAAGCCAGTGGCTCTGCAAGAATATCAATATTTTCCTTTATCATGGCAATAGGTATCTCGTCGTAACCACTTGAAGCTTTGGTTTTCAGGTTTTTGACGATAAACTTTACCTCGACGGGGTTTACTCTGTCAAGTGTCATGTCACACTGTACTCTATTCACCTGGGACTGAAGCAAGTCAATAGCTTCATTCGACTGATTGAAAGTACTGTAGCTGTCAGAAAATTGCTTTAAGAAAAAGGCACAGATGTCTTCAGGCTCATCTATAACTTTAGTAGAACTATTATCTTGTTCTATTTTCAGCATCTGTATCTCCATTGAATTTCTCTTTGATTTATTTCGATGTTTTTGCACAATTTTCCATATGTCTTTGGATGAGTTCTTAGCCTTTTCAATTTCGGTCTGAACTGCCAGCCGCTTGGCATTTCTTAGAACACGTTTATAAATTTTTGTGTATGTTCGTCTGTAGTTGTCAATTGACTCCGATGTTGAAGATTTATGAGTAGTAAGAACTCGTTTCATTCTGCTAGATATCTTTATCCCCTTTGTTACCCAATTAAGTTTATCCTCGTACTTAACTTGCACCTTAATTTTCTTTTTTTGGAAACAATCTTTAAAAACTATGTTAAATTTTTTAATAAATGTGTTTAACCCTATGCCTACCCATTTTTCCGACAAAAGTCTTTGGCGAAATTTTGCTTTTCCCTTGCTGGTTAACTTTCTTACTTCCTTCCATATATAACTCTGATCATTATTTGACTGACTAATATCATCAACAAAAAATTCACCAAGTATACCTGCGTGACCATCTCCGATACCATTTTGGTCAACTAAGGGTGGTGCCACATTATTTTCTGGCAGGTTTGTTAAAAAGTTGTCTAGGCATGAATGAGACTCGTTGCGTATGTAAGTAGTCGTTGACACAAGATGTCTAAAATTGTATGCTCTTAGTAAGGCAATAAAATCTAAGGTTTTTTTATTTCTCTCCAATAAATTAATGTTGAAGTCACCACAGACTATACATTTTTTGCTGAAAAAGTGCTCTAAGAGCTTTTCAAGTTGAGTCATGAATAAATCTAGATTAGCGGCCGTAGGACTGCGATAGCAGCAAATTAAATTTAGATTAGTGCTACAATCTCTCACCCCACAAACCTCAAAAAATTCGTCCTTGTACAATTTTTTGCAAATGGCTAGGTCCTCAAACTTCGAATTTACATGGCCTAGGATTAAAGATCCCCCTCTTTTTTTCTTTGACCTAACATTGAAAGACGCCATCTTATAATTTGTAAGTCTAAACAAAGGCGCAGAGGAGGCATTTAGGAAATGTTCAGTGATACAAACATACTGGTTTGACATATCTAGATTATGCAAGTACAATTCAATTTCGGCTTTCTTGTTTGAGATTCCACATACATTTTGATAGAAAATCCCTAACTTCCGACGAAATGACTTATCATCATCGGTGATTTGCGTCACTGATTCTCCAGTTAAAGACCCTGACCAGCCTGTGCTTGGGTTGGACGTAGGCCTAAAAAATCAACCTCGGGTTCCACGGCAACCACTTTCGACGAAGCACTCAAATCTATATTATCATTAAAATCGTTTACCGAGGTGCTACTGCTGCTGGACAGACAAATCTCTTGGAGACTAGATCTTAAATCATCGAAAACCTTTGCCAACCCTACGTTGTTCATCAGGCCCGACCGTTTCCAAAACATTTTATTTGTATATTCTAAATTACAGTTAGAATCCAACAGGATCGCATACTTGTGTTGTAGAATGTCTGAATACAAAATATTATTAAATAATTCAATTCTATTATTAAACAGAGTGCTATTGTACTTTAATCTATATGATGGTGTGCAAATAAAAATATTGGTGTTGTTTATACAACTTAGTTTGTCTCTTATTAAGGTGACTAGACTAACATAATTCTTTGTCGTTAAAAAGTCGTTGTGCCCTACCAGTAAAATACATAAGTCATTATATGTGTAATGTTGCAATTTATTATCTAATCCTCCCAGCAACTCAAGGACTCCTCCATTCGTAAAAAGGTGATGGCAGATTTGAAATTCGTCAAAAGTCTTCTCCGCTATTTTCAATACAGCGTTGTTACTGTAGCTGCTAACTATACACAGTTTTCGTGGTGCTTGTGTGTTCATAATTGCACTATTAATTTTAGAAGGGGATTTTATTTGCGAGAGCAAATTGTGACATGGTATTGGAGGGCCTACTTTATCTTCTTGACTCGTTGACTTGGCCATATCACAGCATTTCACGACTGGAGTAGATGAACCCGTTCTAATTGATGTCCTAAAAAACGAGTCGAGCTCGGGTTCACATCTATTTGAGGAAAGATAATCGCAGCGTTTTGGAGTCGATGCACTAGCTGAAGATTCCTGGTTTACACTAAAAACAATAGTGTCATTAGCGACATCATTCCCGTACAAGAAGGAGGTGGAGTTTGAAGAGTGTTTGTCACTACTCGGGCTGGGTGAACGAAGTTTTTCTAACGTTTGGCAAACGTAGTTAGTGCGCTGTGTACTTGCAGATCTCATACATAGTAACTTGTTAATATGTCTATAGTTCGGTGTGCATGACATTCTAATCGAAGGTTTTGGAGTGTTTACATTTTTCTTAACTTTTCTGATAACATCCGATGCGGTCACTGTTTTGTACAATGCAATTTTTTGTTTGTACTGATCATTTGTCCTCTGTAATTCGGCAATTTCTAAAGAGAGTTTAGAGATTTCTTCATTTGCTATCTCTAGTTCACTTTGTAAGCTCTATAATATATCTTTTGTATTTATTTGGTAAGTAACTAATAGATATTGACATGAAAAAGTATGTACAGGGTGGGAACGAGTATACCGACAGACTGTACCAATGCATTTTTGATGACAAAAGAAGTAAAAAAATATGTGACTTATGTCATTGTAGAACAAAAAAAATTTTTTTTTTTTATTCCTTTTTTTGATATTTTGTTTTTTTTTGTACATGACCAGTAATAAATTGTAGGCAAAAAAAATTTTTTTAGGGTTTTTGAAAAAAAATTTTTTGTTGTACATTTTTCTGAAACTTTTTCCTCATTTTCTCTAACTTTAATCAGTGTGTATGTCGAGATGAAAACTACTAGTGTATGAATTTTAATCGTGCAGGCATTTTTCAGTGACTTGTGATGAAAATAGTTTTTTGAATAACATGTCATTATCTCTTGAACTAAGCCGAATCCAGAAAAGTTCATATGACATTATAGCCTCAAAATGTGTTCAGGAATACACCTTTCAAGTTTGTCGGTATACTTACCAGCCACCCTGTATTTTATTTTAGGTTTTGTGAAATTTATGAAGGTCTTTGTTTGATTAGGGTTAAGTTCCATGTGTGTACTGTGTATTCAGGGTGAAGCATTTCTCTATATCGACTTAAGCATTTTTGTCTATTGTAATTGGCCGTTTAAACGTATTAAAGTTGCGACTCGGCCTCATACTAATCGACCGTTTTCAATTGACCAACATTCGTACGCACGTAGATATTTATGTGTCTTCACCGTTACTCATTATTTGTTTATGAAAACTTGTCCAAACTACATACATATAGTTTCGCCAAATATTTTTAATCTTTTGTGGTTAACAATTACTTAGGTCGTCTGTTACTATTGGTATCCACATTATTATATTTTTTAAGTTTATGTAATTTTGAGCTTCAGAGTGACTAAGAGTGTAACTAAACATAAAAAAATAAAACAAGTTTGCCAAGCATCTTCTCTGAAATCGATGAATTATTCAGAAAAAGATTTATTGTAAAGAAAGTACTAAGCTATGAAAAAACATGCATATCTAAATGCTTTTACCACCTACTTACCAGCAAGGACCCCTTTAAAAAAGAGTATTTATATCGCAAGGCGTAGTTCAAAGCCCCCATAAAATCGAATAGTTTAGGAATGGACAAAAACCGTCGAATGTGTAATTGAGTCGTCGTGAGTCACCGTGCACATCTGCTGCGTAACGCGCAGGGCGCGGTGTGGTAGCATACTGCCTCGGGAGACTCTGGAATAATGTCAAATAAAATCATAAGAAATAAAAAACAAATATAATTAAAATGCAATACATTCCCTGTTGGAACTAAAGATAAATTCAATAATGTGATTAAATAATAAATAAATATCATGGCACTATCGTTACAACCACAATAAATGCCCTGGCCTGGATTCAAACCCGAAACTTATTGGAACAGAATCACTACCAGCTAGGCTATAACTAAATCATTTATTTCCTAACTTGGCAAGCCAAGAAAAGTGTTTTTGTACCTTTCGGTCTTGTAGACATATTGATATGACCGAAAAAAACCCAACGATACTTATCGGCTTGCAAAATTAAGTTAATTTACGATACCTACTAAATACGATACCTTATTTATAAAGTCAGCATAGAAAATATGCAAAAATAATTTAATTTTTAATTTTTTTGTACCATTATTTATAGGTACAACTGTATTATAATAGCATGCCTAATGATTATACGAGAACCTACGATATTATTCTCCTAGTTACTAATTTTACCAAACTACTTACCACACTGCTAAGGCACCTATTCCCTTCGGTACTGTGGTTTAGTTCCGGTACTCCCGCGCATTGTTTTCCCCTCTAATAGTACGGTATTATTTAGCGAAAAGGGCATTTTAATGCACCCGACCCTAGCAAGGGAAGATTAGATTTCATATCAAACAAAAAATACCAAAAAAATGTTTACAACTACAAATTGTACAGAGCATTTTGTAGTTGTGTACCTATTTAAACTACCTAAACAATTTGAGATTATTCATCAAGCGTAATTTAAGTAGAGTCGATTCAAAACTATACTAAAATTGGTTGCTTACTATCCAAAGTAGTACGAATAGGGTCAATAACTATGTACACCTTGATGTTTTTATTTAGTTTTCTTTCCCTTTGTATCAAAAACTTCAGGATCCGTAGAGACATTTTCAAACACACGTTTGGCTTCGACATCGCCAACCCCTAATTTATCATAATACTAAACTACTACATTGTACTAACGCCAACATAAATAACTGAGCATTCATGCCCCTAATTGCAACGTGTATAGAGTTTACGAATGGTCAGTTATTTATGTTTGAGTAGACATCGTGCCTATCACGTGTCAATTCCAAAAACAAAATTAACACATTTCAAAATAACCGTTGCCAATGCCCACATGTATCGCTTTGAAATTAACGCGAAAACGATACATTACTTACGAAGTTGAATTTTGACAGTTTTAATATGCGGGTAGGTATACCGTATACCCTTGTGTGAGTATTCGTTTACGTTAGGGGTGTCAACTTGTCATATTTAAGTCGTAAGGTTATATTCATTCTTCAATCTATAAATATTTACAACCTAACAGTTTCAGACTGTTTAATACCTAACCCCCTTATTAATAAATGTCTCCTAACTTAAAGAGCCACTAAGTATTGTGTGTCCCTTTCGCTAACATAGGCATATTGATAAGACTGAAAGGGACGAACAATATTTATTGCAATGCTAAGTTAGGAGACGTTTATGAATAAGGGGGTAAGAGCGTAGCCAAGATCCCAATCGTTAATTGTAGGTAGGATCTTTTTACAAAATCCATTAGATTGAGAGAATCTTCAATTAGTTGCAATTACCAGTTGCATTTGTCCCGCATGACCTCGAAACTAATACACGTACTGTTATTATAAATATTTTAATCTTGAATAATGAGTCAAACAGTTTTTTATGTCGTCACTACGACGAGTATTCAACGGAGACACAATAATTTGGAAATGCATGGATTGATATTGTATGCATGGCGACCCCACTAGCATGGGTGCAGCAATTAACGTCATTACCACCCAAGAGCCATTGTGCGATGATGATCTAATCGCTTGCATTGATGTATGAGATGATAATTATGTTAACATGAGCCAGCGTTTGCTTTTTGTTTCATTACATTTTGTAACTCGACAGAAATCAAGTAAGTATATTTATTTTTTTAAGAAACACAATATTTTGTAGAATAGTTAGTTGTATTTCTACAGTAACACGCAGTACAGCTTTTTTTATGTAATTGAGCTCTCAGCCCACCTGATGGAAAGCACTGAGGCCCATGGACATGGCGATCAAAAATTCGCCTATGCGATGCCTACCCTTAGGACTTAGATGGATTGCCTCTATCTAAGCAAGAAGATCAAGCTCCAAGAAGATCTGCTGGGAGACCACCGACAAGATGGTCCGACGACATCTGCCGAACCGCAACAAAGCAATGGATGCGATTAGCACATGACCGAGGAAAGTGGCGTAATAAAGAAGAGGCCTATACCCAGCAGTGGGTGGACACGGGCTGAATAGATAGAAGCCAGTAATTACACCGGATATCTTACCCCTAAACCGAAACACAAAAGTGCAAACACTGCTATTTAGCGGCAGGTTTCCGGGTAAGACGGTGCTAGCTATCCGGGCGGACCCTGCGCGAGGTCCTCAGCACCAGTTACAGACCATCAGCAAAAGTTTCTAACAGAACTATGTCGCTACCATGAGTTAAGTGTAGCTATTTCGCTACCTGATGGCTTATGATGGTCCCGTTTTATCCATTTATCGTGCTACGCGTCACTTTTAATCTAGCATATTTCTTAGAACGTGACGGCAACGATGACAAACGATGAGATGCGGTACCATCATAAGCCTACTGCTGCGCAAATTACTTTATAATGCAAAAGAATATCCCATTAGAAAACATGGGAAGTTACATATTTATTAAATTTGGGGTCGGCAACGCGCATGTGACACCCCTGGGGTTGCAAGCGCCCATAGGCTACGGTGACTGCTTTCCATCAGGCGGGCCGTATGCTTGTTTGCCACCGACGTGGTATAAAAAAAAAATAATAATAATACTTCCGTACCTAAAAATTATTACTAAAGAACTGTAAAAATAGGTAAGTACAAAAGCATTCGCCAATAGTAATTTGTAACGTGTAACGTGACACACGACACAGTCGACACAACAACCATAACCAAGAAATCATTTATAACAAACACGCAAAAAATCAACAATTGTCAATGTGATTTATGATGCTTGTTTTCACACCATATGCTCCCGAACGTTCGCAATAGGTTCATATCTACCTACACAAAAATACGTAAAAAAATTGATAGACTAGAGGACGAAATGTGATCGCTTCTCAAAACGACAGAGATAAATTTAATATACCCAAATCCCAATGGAATAAATTATCCTGCGATAAACATCTAACCCCGCCCGCATCCCTGACGCGACAAAAATGCTGTTTAGTATAGAAAAATAGAATTACTGTAGGTACTTCTAATCACGTTAAGTAGATTACGTAGATTATTTTCTATTTGCATTTATGATTGTTATCGTGTTTAATTAATGGAAATTAAATTGCTGCTGGTTTTTAGAAGTGCACTGGGACGATTAATTTTATTTTATTAGTAGGTCTTGCACGAGCGTCAAACGTATGCCGTGTGGGTTAGGTAAGATTAAGATTATAATGATTACTTGATTAGCTATAAGTACTTAAGTATAAAATAATTTTCTTTAAAGGTGCCTATAAATAAAATGCCTATAAAAAATATTATAAGTACCGGAATAAGGTGCACTGAAACATAATATATTAAGTCATTTTGATATAGCTGGGATTGTACAGTTGACCTATGGCCTAAACCACAAACTTAAAATTCTACAAAATTTACATATTTTCGTTTGGAAATTTAAATAATTTTGTAGAATTGTAATGTTTTGTGAAACAGGCCACTGTACGTAGATAATATGATTAAAAACAAATTTAATCTTATTATAAAATTTAAATTAAAGGCTTAATATCCTGTCCAATTTTCTATGATCAAAATTGCCATAGAATCATTATGAGTGCAAAAAGAATGTAAATTTTTAATCATACAATTCTGAAAGAGTCATAAAAGTCTAAAAGACACTCGTTTGCAATTTCTTACTTACATACAACGTGCTTCCCTAACACCCCATTGGATAAAGTAAGGCGTTAAACAATTTAGAAGAAGACGCCATAAAGTAAGATGATGGGACACAACAATGATATGGGCATCGCAGGACGTTTGGCCCAAGTTTATTTTACTGTTCCCACTAAAATGCGCAATAAAAACCGCCCACACGATGTAACACTCATGATATTCCGACCTTTGCCCTCGAATAAAGAAAACCTCTAGCCCCGACTCATAACCATGGATATTTTATTTGCAAACACTTATTTTAATAGCGTTGCCCCATAATAGAAACCGTATGTTAGATATAGGTACATATTTTATGTGAGTATTATTGCGAAAAGTCTACCTTATGTCATGACTGAATAAAAAATACTAAGAGTCCTTTTCCGCCCCACATGTTCAAGTGTGCATCCACTTGTGTGGATATACATACGCATCTGCATATCCACTTAAATTGAAACTACACTATCTTGAAAAAAGCTAATCCATTTAAAAATGTATTTGACTTATTACTACAGGGTGAGAAGAAGCGGTCGCTGATTTTATCTAAGTCCCATTCACTACTAGGCATCTAAAATATTCACAATAGGTATAAAACCGGCCAAGAGCATGTCGGGCCATTCACAGTATGGATTCCGTAGTTATTCAAAAACGGTTGGGCTGATTATGTTCGAAAAAGTTTTTTTTTTTCATATTTTTTGGACCTATGGATCAAAAGTTATCTCCGAAAATAATTATTGACTTAAGAAAAAATATTTTTGACCCTTATTCTTTTTCAAAGACCTATTAGATACCCCATACTATAGGATTTCTAAGCAAAATAAAAAAAAAAACATAATCCACTTTACTATTAGGGGACGTATCCGAAAAAAAAATTTTTCTTCATTTTATTTTACCACTTTGTTGGCTTGATTATTATGTATGTACGTACCAAATTGCTCATTTCTAGCACTAACGGCCACCGACCAATGCTGTGGAGACAGATGGACAGACGGACAGATGGATAGACGGCCAGACGGACAGACTCACATGGCGAAACTACAAGGAAGGAACCTAGTTTACTAGGGAACCCTTAAATGGACAACAAACTTAAAAAAAATAAAAAAATAGAAATTGCGGCAACTCTACGATAGCATAGAGATTTCCAATTGTGGTAAACTGACAGTACGAAGCAGAGATTAAAATAAAAATGTTCTTTGATTTACCCGCAGTGCGCCAAGTATCTGCTGGCCACCCTCCAGTTTCTAGATTGTGAAGAAAATTATACTGGCATCTCATGAAAGCTTAGACTTCTCAAGATAGCAAAGCAAGAAATACTCAGACATACCATACAGGGAAATGCTGTTTAAAATGACAGTACAATTTTTGAATATGAATATAAAGCGCTCCAAATTGCCAACCTTAAAATGTACATAATATAAACAAATAATGTAAAAATATGCAAAACATGTGGAGACTAAAACTTCAATGCTGTACAGTTTTGCTAACCAAAATGCCTACACCTAGTATAAGTTACGTAATACATAACTATGTTCCTATTTAAAAAAAATCATTTTAAACATAACTGTTATACCTATTTGGACTGACGATGATGTTTAAGTAAATGAATAATATTAGTGAAAAATCCGCTCGGGAAAACGCGTGATTTTATGTATGTTAATACCTACTAGTTAAATTCAAGCTATTCCATAAGCGTACCGTGTTAGAAATCGGTAATAAAAATTAAAGTATGACTGTCAAAAACAACTTGTCGCTGACAAGTGTCTCCGCCAATGTCGCCTTGGTCGTTGTTGGTTTTGTAAATGCAGCAAATATTAAGGTGGGTTTACACCAAACGAGCGAATGCTCATTCTATCCCCACTCTATGAAATTTTATATAGCTGCTTGTTGTTCAAAACTAAAATACGCTTAAAATTACAGACAAAATGGTTATTATTATATGGCGGGTCTAACTCTTGTAGTTCCAGGTTGCAAATTTCATGAGGTTTAGTCTTTCTTCAGACTATAAGTATTATCATTTTTATTTTATCTTGCCCGTTCTTAAGTACGATTTTTGTATCTATTTAGTATTCCCTATGCGCCTACCTTGCCAAGGAGCAATTAGGTACACCAAAGATCCGCAAGGGTCGAAGCTTATTTTTTCCTAATAAAATAATAGTTAAGACATTGCTCTTTTTTGTTCATACAGTAAAACCTTTATTTTAACGACGTATTCTGATAATACGATATCATTTTAGTGGCAAATTTAGGATTAAGTTATTACTCTCTGCATGGTTTATTGCCCCCGAGTTCGGCTTGTTAGTTTTATTAGCTAAGTCGTTTATCGTATTAAGACAGCCGGCATTATCTCAACCGTGGGGTGTGTTGATAAACCATTCAATTTTAAAATGAATGATACTTCCTCTTGGTAACGAGGTCGTCTTATTACTTTAAGTACGTTATGCATGACTTTGTATTTTATCTTGTTAGCCTCCCGGTGGCAGATTCGACCTTTACAAAAATATATCAAGTGAGATCAAACTGACATCAGTCGTAATGCACCTCGCTTGTCCTGAATACATTGGCACGATCGAGGCACAGTTAGAATACTTAAACATCACATCAATAGTATGTTTTAAAACTTTGAATGCAGCTTTAGGTAGTCCGGTCCGCTGCTTGATTTACGCATCATGATTCTTTAATTCAAATAATTATATAGACGGACGGCATACAAATATTTACAAAAATGATTAGGTATTGCAAATTGCCCTAAATAAACAGAATATTTAGAATCGTTGTTTCCATAAATGTGAAGTGACATTTTAGTTTCAATCAACACACAAACACATCAAAACAAACATTTTGTTTCGTATCGCAAATAAGAAGCTTTGACCAAACATCACTCATAAAACGGGCAACGTTTTTTAATACGGAGTTTTATAATCGCGACAGAGTTAAATTGATAACGGACGGCTGAGCGGCTTGCAGTAGACACAAAATCAATATGCCAATGATGGATGGTGTGGAATTTTAATTAAGCACACATCAGCTAGTTGACAAAATGAGCCTTTAATGATAAGCGTAATGCACTCAGAGAGAAATTGATTTCAAATTGTGCTAATCTACAGTTGAGTTGGCACTACATTCAAGTAGATGAGGATTAACGTGAATGTGCGATTGGATCATGTTTGCTAGATTAAGTCATGGCTATTATACTTAGTAGAAAGCGCAAGATTCCAATCCGCTTATAGATAAAGTTTAATCTGTCATATTCATATCAAATTTAAGTAGATAGTGATACCTAGACAAAAAGTTACAACTTCAACTTACAACTTCGGACTTTTGACTATCAAAAGAGAATAAAGTTTAGGAGATATTTTATATCTTCATAAGTTTTACAGATGTCGGTCTTAAAATATTTAGGTACTCAACCCAAACCGTCTGGACGTATTGATATTTCAGGGTTCAACAGCGCTATTTTGATATACATTAGTACATAACCTTACGTAAACAAAATATGGATGCACCGAAGAATATTTTGATGAAGATATTCACGCGTCCATATAAACTAATTCCTTGATCCTGTGATACCATTTACCTACAATATTGCGACAAAAAGAACTTCAACTAGTAGTAATTCCAAAAGCTTCTCTGAACGACATCAACAACTCGTTCAAACGGTAGTTAGTTTGAAAAATAACCCCAGAAAATAAATTGAAGCAGTAGGCCCATTTTATTTAAAGTCGTCCCCCCTTTTTTTGTTAGTTATCTGATTCGATTCTAATAGAAGAATATTTTTCGATCCTTCCATTTTGTTACTGGCATGCAAAATGTATAAAAAAATGTAAAGGTACGGAATGAAAAAAAAATACCTAGTGTTCTCCACTACATAGATTTATTCTCTACTACTACTTCTAGACTAAATCTCTTTATTCTTACAATGTTTATTCTCTACTAGATTTAAAATATACAAATGAAAATAAAATGGCCCAGTACTGGTCCAGCAGTTCAAATATATTATGCTTTGTATGGTGCCACAATATTTCTAATGCTTCCCACGTACCAATGCAACATTCAGCAACGTTGCCATCATCCAACAGATTAGCAAGATCACACTCCCACCCGTAATCTACTCGCTGACACTAATATCTGCGCTTATAGAATTCTATCAAAACATCTTATTATTAGGAGAGAGCTGTGTAGGTGAGAGATAAATTAAATACATTTAACTATTATGAACGTTCAATTTACATTTCAAAGTACAAGACTTTATACTAATGGGATTTTAATAATAATTATGTGCATTTCGTAATAAAAATAAAAGTGACCCCTGCAAATACATAATATTCAGTATCGTGTTCTATTTAGAGTAAAGGAAAATTATACTCGGATTTTTTTTATTGTGGGGCTTGTTTATTCAACATTATATTATAATGTTGAATAAACAAGTGCGTTTCAAATCTTAGAAGTAGTGTAGGAATGACTACCTAGTAAAATTAGAATTATAAGGAGTGATGTATAAAACTATATTTTTTATAGTTATTTAAAATGTTGGTGTCTGAATACTTTGACGATGAAACTTACCAAAGACATTAAAGTCAATCGATTTAAAACTAAACGGTAAAGTATACCTCTAAATTGAATCGTAAAATTAATGACAATATTAAAACAAATAGCGCTATCAAACCCAATTTAAGATATTTATTTATATTTTAACGGCGAGAAGACGGGTGTCTTAATTTTTTGTATTAGTTTACGACGGGGCCACATGGGCCATGTTTCTGTCGTCGTCCAGAAGATCGTAAATCCATATGAATTGTCATGGATCTTAAGACGTTTTTGATGTGCCAGTGATCACGGGTCACTAATGTAAGTTTTACGAGTAATTTCACGGTTATTCATTCTTGAGCAGCAGGGGTCGACCGCCGGTGTCAATTCGCTACGTTTATTTCATATTCGCTTACCTGGTTTTGATAGTACCTATCTTTCTTTTCTAATATAATTTGACGATTTAACGATCACAATATTTGGACAAATCACAGCCGCTACAAAAAGATAGGAATTGGGTAGATATACCTGTTTTTGATATTTGGCCTACTATATATTTAATAATAATTATATTTAATAAGTAATAATATTTAAAAACCGGCCAAAAGCATGCCGGGTCATGCTCTGTGTAGGGTTCCGTACCTAGTTATTAAAAAACGGTTGACCCGATTATGTTCAAAATAGTTTTCTTTTATAGTTTTCTATAAAGTGAAGCAAAGTAGCGTAATTCATGTTTTTTTTTCATATCATTCTGCCCTACGCATCAAAAACGAGAGGGAGGAGGACATTTTTTATTTTCTGGAGCGGTTATCTCTATTAATTATCAAAGAATTTTTTAATTCCTTTTTTTCTTTTTAAAAGACAATATCACACACTGGTAGAATTTAATAAAAAAAAATGGTTCCCCTTTACGTGTAGAAAATATAATTTTATTCTTCTTTTATTTTATTCTACCACTTTGTCAGCGTGATTAATATGTATGTACCTATACCGAATTATAAACTTCTAGTTTTAACGGTCACTAAGATATGCTGCGGAAAGACATTGTTGCGGATGAAAAGAGTCGAAGTTTATTAATTATACTAAATAAAGGCATTGATCTGATCAAGTTACACAACAAGTTACGTTTTGCGTTCTTACGACAGGGTTTTGTTGGCTATTTTTATATTGTCACAGAAATGACTCAAATAATAAATTGACCACGTGTTCCTTCTAACCTCTTTTAATCTACATAGACACGAACGCAACACTTCCCGCCTCTTCTCAAAACTTCACTATCAATTTTTCACTTCCAACGTTGCATGAAAAAATCCACGATAGCCTGTCATACGTTTCCAGTTCAGAGGGCTTGGATGGGCCGGACACCTCACATGATGAGGTGTCATCGTGTGACAAACGATACAGCATCCCGAGCGGCAAATGAGAAATCTAATTTCAAGCTACCGTTAGTGTTAAGGTGCGTCCAGATTGCTGTATGTGCATACAAAGTTGCTTTAGACGCGCCAACAGTAGTCCTAATCTTATTATGTCTCGTATTATGCGTGTAGGTAATCTAAAGTATGTTAGGTTTGCATACTAACTCTCTCCACAGTTGGGCAATCTGGACGCACCTTTACGGTGGAATACGTGAGTATTGGGTGCAGGTACCTACAACTACATTCTTGTCCATCATGTACAGTCAATCAAAGGCAAAATGGGACCTACCTACTGGGACATGTCCCAGTAGGTAGGGGAGATCGAGTAGAGTTGTGATAATTTTTAGTTAATGCGTCATATCTCGCTCAGGAAACATTCCGTAGTTATGTTCTATGTCTATTTTTGTAGGAACATTTCTTATCTTTCCAAAACAATTAACAAAATAAATACAAGTAAAATGGTTCCCGAGAAAATCGTTAAAAAGGACGACAATTCCTTCTGTCACAACTCTCCTACCATCGAGGTGAGTTGTGACAAGTACAAAGGTAAGTTGTGACAGCTTTGTATTTGGATTATTTGGGTACTGATCAATATAATTATACATTTATAAATAAATACAACACCTTTTTAATGCAATAGTGGTCTTATCAACCTTTTAGTACATCATTTACCTACCAACATAAACAACTTCAACCTGTCAACAAAAACAACTAATAAAACTTAAACACTTTGTGTGTTTTTTTTTTAAATAAAACCCTTACTGATCTATTAGGCAATTATGGCAAACATATTGCGGCTTATCTCGTGTGCAGTCTACGTGAGACCAGCCTTTGCAATCCAAGCATTCCACCCACTCCTCATTCGATCGGCTTCAAGGCAAACTAAGCAAACACAATTAGAGGTATTTTCTGCCCCCTCTTTGTCCATACATGTCCTCTTTTTCTTACAGACCCTCTTAGTTTTTTTATTATTTTCATTTAAGGCACGCTTTTTCACATTTTTTAATTTTCTTTTCGCTTCTATAGCAGCTATTTCGTTCCTAGTAGGTACGTGAATCAGTAAGCACAGCAGATCTGACTTTGCGTCTGTTCGGTTGGGTATTTTTTCGTGGTGGAGCTTTAGGCAACGGCCTAATTGACTCTGGCGAGAACACATTAGAATCAGTGACAGGAATACTACTCGAAGGCGAAGCAACTGCTGAAGGGGCATTGTTGTTGATACCTGAGCCAGAGGTTATATAGGTAGATGCAGGTTCATCGGCATTACTCACCACCGAAGCATTGCTAGATGGTATGATCTGCAATGTCTCATCAATAGCCACAACTGAAGCTTCAACGTTATTAGCTGTGCCGGTGTTGAGATTCGGATTTATGGTTTTTTCTGCTGAATTTTCCACAATAGTTGAAACGGATTGTAGCTCTGGGTTGGGACGATCAGTGATTTGACTTGGCAGGAAATCGATGTAAGGTTGAAAACTAATAAAAAATATGTCAATGTAACCCAGCATAAAAAAAATGTTAACTAAAAGGGGAGTTGTAACAGGCTAGGAGAGTTGTGACAGCCTGTCACAACTCTCCTAGGACCTAAAAAATACGACTAGGCCGGAATAATAATTCGTAATTTTAAAGCACGATGCAAACACGAAAAATCAATGCCATGCCTAGAAACTTGAATAACCATGCTACTTAAGAAAAAATAGTACAGTAAGGCGTATGTTATAAAATAAGATATATTATTGAACCAAATTTTTGAAGACAATCTTACTTTCAGTGTTTTTTTGCACACCAATGTCGTAATTACGCAACCGCTCCTCACGTACCGTCAGTGTGTACTGAGGCAAGTAGGGCTTCCCTGAAGTAACAAATGTTCCATTTTACCAACTCTCTAACTATTGAAAGTTGAGAGAAATCGGCACTGTCACAACTCACCTCTGTCACAACTCTACTCGATCTCCCCTACTTTAATTCTCTGTAGGTAATCAGAACGTCGTAACCTATTTATATGAGGATTCTTTCGATACATATTCTCGCACTTGACTGTATACTTATAGTAATAGTCTGTGGCCTGTTATTCTTATGATACTAAAAGTGTCTTAGTAGAAGTTTTAATGTAATCCATAATCCATTTATTAACATTTGTAACAACATAATTTAACAAAATTTGTACAGATTTAATCTGGACAATCGTTTCTAAACTTTTCTGAAGATGTCTGCGTTATAATTCACTGAATATTGGTTTCGTCGGCTGGTAGCCAAAACTCACTATAAAACTGTCGATACTGTTAGCAACGTGGTATCGTATGTAATTATTGAATCAGCTGGCTTAGCACATGATTGGTGCGACAGTATGTCGCCGCGAGATAGATCTCTCGTCCTTCACTAGCTATATTAACAAAAGAGGGACAGATAGACTATCTCGCGGCGAGATGCTGTCGCGCCAATCATGTGCTAAGCATACTGATCTGAGATACGAGCTTAATTTCAAGTCGGTATATGTTACTTTTTGCTTATTAACCGACGGTATCTTATTATCATTAAAATTTTGTTTGAATTAAACTTTGTTTTTTTTCTCGTAAACATTTTTGAAGATCCTACTAGACGTTGTACATACTGTGATTTTTAAAATGTTTGACATGTAAACTATGAAGATTAATAATAACAAATATTTTTAACACAAAACTCACGTGCCATGGCGATTAGCTCTTGAAGAAGTTCCTCAACTCCTCATATACGGAGTGAAACATGTCGAGCGTTTTTCGACTTTTAAACGCGAGTAACCTGCGTGAAATACAATTTTATTATGAACTGTTTGCAAATATTCTATATTTTAACAACAAGTTGCATGTTTTCGTATATAACGTAAAAAGGAGAATTTACATTTTGTCATATTTCATAGGCTGCTTAATTTTATTCAGGCGTATTTATGTGGTAGTCCAATAGGCGAGGACAATAATTATCGTTGAAATTAAATGAAGACTTAAATAAAAATGACTGACAAGGAAGGGTACACTCCGATATGATTGATTTTTAAATATGATATAGAGGCGTGAAAAACAACGCACACGTATTTTTTAGCTGCGGAATTTCAATCTGTCTGGAGGAATTATCTTATAAAGTTCTGAAAAGTGACCAAACTCTTTAATTTCTTCAGAGAGATTTATTCAATGACATTTATTATTCATTACCGATTTTATTAATAAGAAAGAGTGACAGTGAGAGAAAACTAATAATTGGCCGTCTCTTGTGACGGCATTTATAGGGGCTTATCTAGGCGGCGGTAGTAAACAGCCATGTCGATGTTTCATTACTTATTTTTTTTTAAATAAATTTCAATAGTAATCTTGGGAAAGTTATCGGGAATGCCACATTTCGTAAAGGTGATATCAGACGGTTCACTCGGATGAATGTTCACTCTCGTGAATGCTTCATTTTTGTTTCATTCCATGTTCACACAGCAAAGCTGGAATGACATAGAAATGAACATTCACTCGGCATTTCTGTCAATATGGCGTCCAATGAAGTCGTATCTCGAGGAATAAGTTTAGTTTGTGATCATTTAATCAAGGAGTTGACAAAAAAGAAACAAAAAAAAAACGTTGCAGATGGTGGGTGCGACCATGTATTGCCAGAAGAAATTTATTAGGAGCTTCAAACACATTGCT
The DNA here is from genome assembly GCA_025490895.1 of Thaumatotibia leucotreta. Classification (NCBI taxonomy): domain Eukaryota; kingdom Metazoa; phylum Arthropoda; class Insecta; order Lepidoptera; family Tortricidae; genus Thaumatotibia; species Thaumatotibia leucotreta. The sequence goes on along the minus strand of JALPQI010023998.1, from coordinate 3,890 downwards.
GACAGAACTGGCCGATGAAGATCCTGAATCCTATTACAATCATCTGCGAATAGACAAGAGTATATTTGAAGAACTTCTGGTTCTCATTGCTCCGTTAATAGCGAAACAAAATACTTTTATGAGAGATAGCATAAGTAACAAAACAAATCGGTCGGCCGAATCCGAGTGAACAGTTCATTCCGTGTTCAGACGGAATGAATTGTTCATTTTCCGTTCATTCGGAGTGCGAGTGAAAGATGCCGAATGAAAATATCCAACATTGTTGGATCGGTTCACTAATGAATTCATTCGGCACTTTTGTTTCACTCCGTGGTCAGACGTGTCATTTTAAGTGAAAGCTGCCGAATGAAACGAAAAAATGAACGAAAAATGAACCGTCTGATATCACCTTTATTCCCACTAGAACAGTCGTTGTTGAGTTGGGTACGCCGAAACCCGAGTAGCGATGTGTTCATAACTTCCGTCGCGGGCACAAAGCCTCGTAAACATTATCGTCCAAGAACGCGATTATAATAAAGTAACTTTATCGCCTATTAAAATGTTAGAAATGATGAAGTCGATAAGAGGGTATTTAGAAAAACTACTGGAATAAGTAATAAAGTCACACAATGGAACTATTCCGGTTAAACTCTTTAAAGTTTATTGTTACAGGTACTTAGTATTGTTTATTGTAAAATAAAAAGTTACCTTTTACATACATTTTTTTTACTAAAAGGGGTCTACAAGCACAACAGCAAAAGCATCAACTGTCAATCAGTCCCAAACAATTTGATGTGATAGGTAAAAAATTGATTTATTAATTTATGAACAGTAATTTCCTTTATAGCTAATAGAGCTATAATATATAACTATATATTAATAAAATTGGTAATTAAAAAACAAATAGGCTTAATTAAAATAAGCTTTAAAAATTCGGAGTGTAAAGACAGTAACATAGACAACAATGAGCGTTTTAGTAAAAACGTCCGACTAGTGATCGATACCAGTTTTTTTAGACAAACCTCGAAATACCACTATATTTTAAAACGTAATTAACAATATCGTATTTTTAAATTACTCCATTAGCTAGGAATATATATCAAAGAAAGAAAATAGAACCATTATTTTGTATAGAGAATACTCGTAAGCGTTATCGGACCCCTGCGTCCGACTTTGTCGCTCATTATAAGGACGGAATGAGCATGAGCAATGTATCCTTATACAAATTAAATGTCTAAGCACTTTTATGACAAGCGACGAAGTGGGACGTTTTTACGAAACTGCTCAAAAATTACAATCAAGAAATACATTTTATGCAGTATCACTGGCTAAAGTCCCTAACCCACAGGATTCGCGCATCCTGAATTGAAAACTGCATAGCATCTTGTTCGCCAATTTGAACTTATTATGTAGGCTGTTAAGAAATGATTTCTGTTAAATATTGTTAATATTCTATTCTTTACTCGTAAGATGAACTTGTTCTGTGTTCGACTAGTAAGCTAAGTATGTAAACATTTGTAATTCTACCCGCAGTATGCTATTGATAATTACCTAACTTTTTATAACGAAAAATATGTTTTTACTGCTAATTTTATAGTTTTAAGTCTTATTACTTTGTATACCTATCTTGCGATGCTCACTGATTAAACTGTTATCTTATTATAGTATAAGTAATATGTTCTCATTAAGTGAAATGTAAATTTCTTTTGAGAAATAAAGTTCTTTAAACACAAACTCTGTAGTACTAAATTTTCGTACTTGATTTTATTCCCTCGTGCCTTTGCCAAATCAGCTTGTTAAAATTTCCTTTTACGACAGAATTCATTAGAATCGAAACCAATTTAAAATTTTAATTAATTCATTATTTAATTCGTTTACTTATACCGAAAAATCACATCTCACTCATCCCTTTACTCTTCAATAACCAGTAGCACAGCGCACCAAACGACGCTTAATACTTGGTAGCTTAATTAATAACTTCTATCCACTCGGGACGTATTTTAATATTCCACAGTCATCAAAATGTCCAGAGTGGCGAGACAAAGCCATAAAGTGTGTCAAATTAAAAAACTCTTTGAACTCGCCGTGGACATAATCGTGTAGGAATAAAAAGGGAGACATGTGTCCACATGTTCGTAAGACACACCGTATATAATGTGATAAAGTGTGGCCGCCTCGTGAAACTGAAAGGAACGGAGATGACATTTTTAAGCATTGGGTCGTATTCAAAATATTGTACGTAATAAAGGGCTTCATGAAAGCACAAATACCTATTGATTGTGTTACGAAAGTAAATCATACAAACTGAATGGGTAACTTCATAACACAAAAGAGTGACGTTACATTTTTTTTTCGTTAAAATCTTTAACTAGTAGGCAACCTTTTTTCATTCAAGAGACACATTTCGTTTCTTGAAATTCAATGTGAAAGTAAATTATGAAATTAATCCCATTCCTATAAATACACTACACTATTTCTTTCAAATGTCTTGAGTAGGTACGATAACATTTCTTAGTTTAATTATTTTTCACCTTGAAAGCTGATAATGAATGATGAATTGTAACCTATACAGTTCGCCAGTAGAAAACCAAAACGTGGAGGTAAACAAATCTAAAAACTTGCATAATTTCATAATCACGCACTTTTAGAACACAATCTTGGTTTTATTATCACCTTAAAACTTTTTGTTTACGTGCATTTTTAGTTAAAATTATTGATATTTATTAGTAAATATATCTGCAAACGTGTTTCACGACGTGTCAGAGACGTCAAATGCTATAATTATTTGGTTACATTGTTTTTGTGTTACTGGTGAACGTTATAAACACAATTTGTAAATAATTATAGAAGTTCATTTCGTTTTAAAAGAAGATTATTGTAAGAATGAAACATTACGTTGGTAGGTATAAGGAATGCTGACGTAATTTAAGTCAAAAAGCTAAAACTACTCCGCGTTTATCCAATCTCCGTGGCGACTCGGCTCAGATGACGTCCCTTTTAATTATTAGGCACTATCTTGAAAGCAAAACTGTTTTATTTTGAACCAAGCTCGGCGCCTGACACTTGTATGTTAGCTCCGACATGCCGGCATATCGTCAAAAACGTTTTTATGTGATACTGTTTCTCTATTATTATTTTAATTGGACGAATTAGAGTATTAAAAACATGCCACCGTACACTTGATTGACATAGGTATTTTGTTATGGTATGCAAAGCTTTTCCATGGAATTAGAAACGGTACTGATGATGCCATTGACAATAGAGATTGTCACAGGTACCTTACCTACAGGTTTATTTATTTAATAATAGGTATCAATACCAATTGAGGCAAATAAGTCCAGTAGAGAAATGCGTTATTTTCACAAAAACGATATCATTTACCTTCTGGCCTTAGTATTTTTCGAGTTATTCAAGAACCAATGCAAATATTAATATTATCATTAATGACATATTGGAGCGAGCGCGATGACCTGCTTTACGTATCGAGTAGGTACCTAAAACCCTGACGTTTCCGGTACAATACATAATACTTTAGGTAGTCATGGTACGACTAACTGGGATGCCGTCATACCGAGCTTCGATCTTCGTTCGCTGACTAAACCGGCTATACGTTTTCCCAGAGGTGAAGTAAGACCAAGCTTTGCCGATAGCTCCTGAAAATCTCATAAAATACTGTTACAACGTACACAAATTTTTATATTTCCTGTAGACGATTATTTAGATGTATACAATTTGCATTTATCATCTTTAAAATGCTTAAAAAAGAAAGATGCAAATTAAAATTCGATTTTTAATGGGTATAACAATAATAATTTATTTATAGGACTGCCATCTAGTTTCAATTTAAATGAATTCGTCGTTGTTATTGCTAATAGCGCTATCTAGTGACTAATGTCACAACTGCTGCCAGC
>JALPQI010023997.1:0-14190 GCA_025490895.1 Thaumatotibia leucotreta | reverse complement strand
GTTTTAAGGGGTAGTTGTTATGTTTAACTGTAATTATGGACAAAATTATACCACAATAAAAAGTAAGAAAAAAGGATATTTATTTTTACATTCAAACGCCATTTAGTAAAATCCGCTTCAAAACTAACTTATAATTATATACTTATAGTAAGTCTTGAGATGTTTAGTGGGTGGACCTACATGGTGTACAGTAATGAACTTACCCTTAAATTTCACATAAATGCCCAGCCGGGCAGTGGTCACATACAAACCACTTGTGCCAAACCGAAACGGGCAGAGGTCACATAGGGCCCACAAACTTTAAGAGCAAAAATTTTAAGTAAAAAACTATTACCGTGGCCATTTATGACATACTACACTTACATTACCTTATATACTACCAAAATAAATCGACACATAGCACTTACCGTAATTTTTTTCGACACAATAATAGTATTTATCTGGAACAACACACAAAATCTGCCACTTTTTCTGTTTTTGAATTTGACAACTAAAACGTCAAAGAAATTTGTTCTGACACATCGATTTTGGTTGCGTTCAGAAATCTGTCAGTTAATAGACTATACGTCAGTGACATTTAGTGGCCGATACAAGCATATTGCTCGTCAGAAAAAAATCATTTGCTAAGTGGTCGCTATGAGATCACAACCTGGTTAAGGGTTAAACGCACCATTAGGAGGTAAATGTCCATAATCGCCACGCTGGGCGAGCGGGTTGGCGATCGCAATATAGTGTCCACTATGATGACGCTGCTGCCCATCATCAATATTTTGTCAACTAATGTGACACTGCAATGCCTTAGTCGACTGTTACGATAGGAGGAGGAGTTGGGGTGGTGACAAATAAATGTATTCTTACTGCCGTCACCACCTATCTTATATTTGACAGCAACTCGCAGCCAAGTCCTCTCTTTTTGAAGTCAGTTAAAAAATAAATAGTAATCAAATCATGTAATCTTTTTTAGAGTATTGTTACATTTCAAGTTAACAGGTAAGTTTTACGCAAGTTCTTTATTAATTACTAAAGTGTAGGTACATATTAATGTACCTACACTTTAATAGCAACGCCATACGTTTATCAACTTTTAATGTTCTAGTACTTTATACCTACATAACTATAATTTTCTTGTCACAGTGTAGATAGCTTATATTCTCATTAAAAACTACAAAAAGAATAAACATTCGATAACCACATGAAAGAAATAGAACATTTATTTAACTCGTTACAAGCACAATTAATATTAGTAGGTACAATTTCACTATTTTCACCCTTATTCCTTTCAAAATAAGAATGTACGAAACATCCATTTACACTGTTAATACTTTGTAATAGCACGATAAAATGATAATCTTAAAATGCACTTTCGATCGTATTAACACGCTGCTAAAAGGCTTTAAATAGATGAAGCTAATTTCCTTCCCATTGCATAAAACTATGCATAAGAACATGATATTCAAATGGAGCTTTTTGCTAAAAGGTCATAGGCGTTATATTAGCATAACGTAATGATATGCATTTCTTGACTGTAGTTAAATGGGGGTTAGTTCTTCCATTCTCCTTTCTTTTGTGGTTTTATAATTATAATAATTATGCTTTGGCAAGCCAATTTGGTAATTAAACAGCGTGAAACAGTTTTTATATGGGTGATGTACTCTAACCTTTTTACATAACTGCTTGTTGTTTCTATTTCAATGGAAACGTGTTTTTACACTATATTTTTACTTTGCCAGACAGCGTGATGGCAGGTGAACCAAAATGTTAACGAATTGGTGGCCGCTCAGCTATGCTATTCTCTTATTCACACATTCGAAGCTGCGTTAGTCAACGAGCTCGACGCGACGTCGAGACAGCCTTGTCTAAAATCCTAGCTGTTTTATTTGACATTAGGAATCGAGGCTGTGAGCGAGATTGTGGGCGAGTTCGTCGCTGTTTTTCGTTAGAGAATACGAAGTTCGTACATTAAACATCAAACTCTCGACGCAGTGTAGTTCCAGCTCACGCCGCATTCGTCGCCGAGCTCTAGTGTCGTTTAAAGTACATTAGCGAATACCATTTTTAGGCTCGACGCTGCCGCAGCGCTGACACAGCGCTGATAGCAAGGCGGTTTCCTTAGTGAATAACACTGCTTTTTACATAACTGTCAGTTGTTTCACACTTTATTTTTACATTGCCAGGCAGCGTGATGGCAGGTGGACCAAAATGTTAACGGATTGGTGGCCGCTTTCAGATGGGAGAAGCGCAGGGCGTCCGACCGCTCGATGGGTGGACGATATTCGGAAGAGTACGGGTCACTTTTGGATGAGGTTAGCTCAGGACCGGGACCAGTGGCGGGCAAGAAGAGAGGCTTATACTCAGCGGTGGGCGAGTAACGGTTGAATATGATGATGATGATATTTTGACCTGACTTAAAGGAGGAGATTCTCAATTCGAGTGATTTTTTTAATATATTTTGTACATATATATGTGATTCAATATCCCCGAGAATGGTGGATCGATTTTTTTTAATCGGATGGGTCCCGTTTGCACAAAGTCGGGGTCTATTGATAGGAGCTTGGAAAAATCAGTTATAGCCGGTATTTTTTTAAATTTTGTGATTATGTTTGATAGCCTCCGTAGCTCAATTGGTAGTGACCTAGCTGCGAAGCTGGAGAACCCGGGTTACAATCCCGAAGAGGGCATCACAATAACAATACAATATTCTTTATTGCAAACCTCGTAACATAAAAAAGAAAATAACAAAAAAAAACGAATTTTAAAGGTCGAGGTAACACAACAGGCGGTCTTATCGCTAAAGAGCGATCTCTTCCAGACAACCTTTGGACAATGAAACAATGCAACCAGTAAAAAAAACAGTAAGTGATCAGTCAGGCATCACTTTCGCTTTTCTTTCTTATTACAAAAAAATTGTTCTTGCTTCGCATCATTAACGTTTACCAATTTTTATTAACATCAAAGACGTAATCCAAATAAACAAACTTTTTGAGGATTGCTTTGGTAGCAAATTTTAAATTTACACAATCATATAAGCAGTGATCGGTTTTTTGGATTCTCTCGGCGGGTCTCCTATACATAGTTATCAGCCTATGATAGTCCACTGCTGCTGGATGTATGCCTCACCTATTAACTATGCTTATGGTACTACATACATACGGTACTGAAACGTGGCCGCTTACAATGGGTCTCATAAGAAGGCTCAAAGTCACCCAAAGGGCAATGGAGAGGGCTATGCTAGGAGTCTCTCTGCGTGATCGGATTAAAAATGAGACCATCCGCAGCAGAACCAAAGTAACCGAAATAGCTCTCCGAATCGCTAAACTGAAGTGGCAGTGGGCGGGGCACATTGCGCGTAGAACCGATGGCCGTTGGGGCGGGAAGGTTCTTGAGTGGCGGCCACGTACCGGAAGGCGTAGCGTGGGTAGGCCCCCCACAAGGTGGACCGATGACCTGGTGAAGGTCGCAGGAGTCCGCTGGATGCGGGTGGCGCAGGACCGGTCATTGTGGCAATCTTTGGGGGAGGCCTATGTTCAGCAGTGGACGTCTTTCGGCTGATATGATGATGATGATGATGATGATGATGATGGTACTACATTAACTATGGTAAATGCCCATAATCGCCAAGCTGGGCAAGCGGATTGGCGATCGCAGTAATGTGTCCACTATGATGACGCTGCTGATGCCCAGTAACGGTGTCCTATAGTAACTTGAAAAATAAACACTTAATTACATTGCCATATTTCTGTTTCATAAAGTATGCTCTTGTATGTATAAAGGTGCGTTTAAACCAAAAGAGCATTCGCTGTTCTAGCGCCCGTTCTACGAAATCAACCAATCACGTTTTGTGTACAGTCGACAAAAGAGCGCCCTTTACAGGCCCCGCACACTAACAAGTTATCTCAGACGCACGACACACACTGCGAAGAAGTCCTGTGCTAGTGTGCGCGATAGTTCAAATTTAAGAACTTGTATTTTCTACCTTATCATAATTATCATAAAATTTACTTTACAAAATAATACAGATTTTAGAAATATGTTCGCACTGTAAGACCATAATACATTGATTCAAGATTCAATTTCGCCTAAAGTCAAAAAAATATGTCGCCTTATTTTATAAAAGGTTATTGTCTAGTTTCACGTTAGTTACAACTTTGTGTCATTAGTATTAAGGTTCAAAGTTAATTATATTTAATATCGTAGGCTACCATTCAAATTCTTTGACGCCAATTACCTTTACTTGAATGAGGTGGATATTTAATTAATCTACCCGCAATATATGCATATCGTTATAACAATATTGTGGGTAATAGGTATGGCATTAAATTTCATTTCATTGCTAACCGACCTTCGTTGCAAGCATTGTTCATTTTACTTTCTTGTTACCTATTGATTTTGATTGTTTTGTATTAACATGGAGAATACGCGTATTTCGGATTGAAGTGGGCCGAAATTATAATTATATATTATTATTCATAAACAGAACGTTTCGTTAAGTGAAATCGCACGAAGATGAATGAGTAGTAAGTAATACTCTTAGATAGCTACTTATTAAAAGAAACGCATGGTTTTTGTGTGAATAAGTAATTTCAATTAAAAATATAATCATTTACCTATTATTTATCTAGTACGAGTATGACACGTTTGACGTTCAGTTAATTACGAAACATGTTAATCTTATACTAAATTTACTTTGCAGAGACCAACAGTGCAACTATGGGCTGTGGGTTCGCCGGTTTGCTGAGACGGGAAATGTGAAATCAGAGCATTTCGGCCCGAATCCTGGAGCGTATACTGACGCGTCTATGCTTCATCAGGACGTTGTTGCGTCACATTCAAACGACCCGTTTCTCAGCACCCGTGTGACAGCAGCCAGGCATGATGTGATCTTGCAGACCGTGCGGAACCACTTAAGCGCGGCTGGATAAAGATGTCGAAGACCCGCGAAAAAAATTGCGCTGACAAGGGACCACATAGATAACAGACTGTGATTTGCAATGAAATATCTAGACTTTGATTGGTGTAATAACGTAGTGATATTTACCTACTGACGAAAAATCGTTTAAGTCGGATAAAGACGGCCGTAAAATTTTGTGGAGAAAAAAGGTGAGCGTTATTGTGAAAAAAACTTTTTACCGTGTACGGCTAGTGGTAGTTTGACTCTAGGGTATTGGGGCTGGATGTCATCGATGGGGCCAGGGGAGCTGGTGCAAGTTGGAAGTCGCAATAATAGTAAAATGTAACTTTATAAAATGCGACCCAGGTCGTGTTATGTTGTGACTAGTATCCAATTTGTTCAATTGATTACTTTATTTTTACTTTGATTTGTTAGATCAAGTAAACGTGGGCTAATTTTGTAACCGAAAATATAGATAGTTTGAATTGAAAAAAAAAAACAATACAAAGATTGTCTTCATAACATTCAAAACAGTTGATTTCACTATAAAATATAAAACTGGTGACATAGCTAATGCATGTTTGTTATTTACATAACGTTCGTATGATTTACAATAAAATTGAAATAATCTAGCACTGCCTTATTATATTATCTCGCCGGATTACACGATCAGAAAATATAAATATTAAAACAATTTATTTAATTAGTCAACCTTTGAATTTTTAATAGGTTTTTACTTACATTTTTTTACTTAACAGATATTTAAAATGCCTAATCATTCTACCATAATATTTTGCCTAACATACAGGCAAATATAGGTATATAAAATTGAACATCGTAAATCTAGATCTAATTAATGTTTTTGATTTGTATTATGTGATGTGTATCTGTATCTTTTTTTCAATAGTGTAATTTTAGTTTCATGACGCATTGGTGTTGTGCTGTAATGTCATGCCACTTTTGTTTTAATAAATAAATAAAACATTATTATTATGTAAAATTGTATGAGAAAAAAGATTTTGATATGTTTGAAACGTTCCTGACATAACTTTAAATCATTTGATAGTCAACTAGTTAATGGGCAATCCAATGTGTTTAATGATGTTATTGCTGATGAAGTTAGTTACTAACTAACTGACAAAGCATGCTTATTCATTTGACCATTGATAAGCTCAAAAATATGTATTTTAAAAAAAATTATTTTATTTATTACTTTCCTACTTTTTCTATCATTTGCTGAGAGACGAATGTCGAACATCTCATATCCGGTAATTTCTCTTGGTGGCAAAGTTTTAATGTTTATTTTACTAAATATGCAATTACAGCATTTTAAAATATTAAAAGCTGTAATTTTATTGCTCTAGAATATGTTACGATTAGAAATTTACATATAAATACCAGTTTATGTAATTCTTTTTTTATAGGCTGTAGGTAGATAGATAATAAAAACATGTAACTTATTTATGTGATGGAAATTAAGTATTTTATAATTAAGGCATTCTAATTAAAGTTTTATACATGTGTATCAGTTTTTGTTTTAATTACCGAGTAAACAATGTTTCAATTACCTTGCAGGTAACATATAAGCAAATGAATATAATTCTACTAATAATGTGTGAGAGTTTTAAATGTTAGCATTAATTTATAAACTATATGGAAACGGATTATATCGCTTATATTTATTAATGATTCATTACATCATGACGTTTCGAACACTTTACAAGGTTGATCTACAGATGACTGATGCGATAAAATCCTTTTCCATTGTTTTATTTCATGTATTTTTTCTTGTCAATGCTTGGCAAATATATAGGTGTGTGCTGATGTTGTAGATGATCAACATCACATTTTACAGTAGGTATACTATAGGAGCGATTGCAAATACAATTTTTAAAACAACAATTTAGGTATAGAAAAATGTTGCTCGATATAATTGTTATTTTGTTATATTATAATATTTCAAAGTATAATACCTAATAAACAAATTGCTTAATCAATTCGTGTTTTTATTCTGTAGATTTAATTTAAAAAAAACTATGCCAAACGTCCCCAGAATTGAACTAATACATAACATCCTCATAATATCCTGATATTAACCCCTCGCAGACTATCTAAATTAATTGATGAACTATGATATTTAAAATAAAAAGCTCAATGATGAAACAGGCCTACGAGGCATTAACAAGACCAACATATTTCTTGTTTATTATTACACACGTGCGGCTTATAACAAAAAAAAATATTCTAAGTAGGTATACTTGTCCTACAGTTCCTTATTTAACTTGGGTGTAAATATAAAACAATATTATTATTAGTTGTAGTTTATAAAAAAAATGTAAAGTAAGTATCCTGCAAGTAATTTTTTTAAATACTTCACCGTAGAAGGCGTCTTTTCTGCAAATGTGGAAAGAACTATTGAAATATTGGGGAAGCATTGTAGGTATGCCCAGTAAAGTGCCTCGTCTACAAAGACGTCGAGTTGGTAAGTATGCCTAACATCATCTTTTGATAACATTGAAGTTGCTTGTCTGAACACGTTAACATGCTACTTACTTATACGTTAAACCTATCATAATTATCGAAATCTACGCTGTAAAGTGTAATCCATATTTAAACCATGAGCAGCATACAAATCATGCAATTCTACTTATATTCGAAACATGAACAATCTACCCGCTTCCAGCTGTTTAAGAAACGGGTTTCTTGTTTCTTATTAGTCAAATGATTCTACCGACTTGTTATAGTTGTTATTATTCAATTTCTAAAAACATGACAAAAATAATCAAGTGCGCTATAACGTCTAGCATCGGATTTGAACCCAGATCATTGGGTTAACAGCCAGCGTTAGCCCAACCGCGCCATCGCAGCGTCTATTTAACGGGCAAAAATTGTGAACTCATCCCTCGCGTAGCTAGACTACTTAGTTTGAAATTATAGATAACACACACATACGCGGCAGCATGAGCGTTCGTTGCATGCGAGTTTCTATGTGTGTATCACGCATCCGTGGTAAGATGCTTGCACTTGTGAGCTGTAAAGGAGACTTTTTTGTCGACTGTACATACGTTTACGTTTTCTGATAACTAGAGGACCTTTACATCTCTAGTAGTATAGATATAGATACTTAATAATATTGTGAACTTGTACAATAATACCTAATTATTTTTGTTTAATATTATGATCCTTTATTAATTTCTCTTTTTTATAAAAATGTCTATAATAGTCTTTTTTTTTTATGTAATACTTTTTTTAATGCATGTTATTTTAATAAGATGTATTATTATACTGTTTTGAAAAAATAAGTCCACCTGAGTTTCTTACTGGTTCTTCTCAGGAACGGTGTAGGGTTTGAACCAGTAGTAGATTTTTTTTTCTCTCTCTTGATAATGTCAGACGATTCGAAACTGCTTATTAATAAGCTTACTTGAATAAAGAATAGTTTGACTTTGTACCGATCGAATTTCGTAGAGTGGGAGGTTAGAACAGCGAATGCTCTTTTAGTTTGAACGCACCTTAATACAATAGTGTTAAATAAAAATTTATAGTCTCATTCGTAATTTTTTTTATACGCGAAATCCCGCTAGGGGTTCCCAAAAAACCGATAACTGCATATAAGCAACAAGTCTATAATGATTACGTAACAAGAAACGTGTGATAGTTCCGACCAAAGCTAAGATATGCAAATATACATGCAAATGTATGGAAGGCGCTGTAAATGAGCGCTAATGGCCGGTAGAATAGATTAGTTCTGGGAAAATAGATTGGTATAAAAAGTAAGCTTTTTTGAACCAGGGCGTAGTGATTGACACGGTAATAAACGAACGTTTTACAGAGCATTTTTTTATACACCGAGCAAATTTTAGATAATCAATTCTATGAACATTGCCGCTTACTAATATCTCCGCGTTTGTATGAAACATAATTTTTTTCTCAAATCGGTTCTCGGCCCATAGAAAAAGTTCATCAATATGACTTCAGAATTAATCCCCTAAAGGTTGGCCGGTGAATAATAAAACGCTCTGTACAGGATAAATCAATCTATACAGGATGTAATCGATAAGTGTTTACAGGCCATAAATCCGTAAATATGAGATATATCAGAAAATTTTTAACTGATCGAAAGTGCATTACCCAACGAGTAATTTTTTGAACGTAAATACTCCTTAATTCTATGATCATATTAATAAACATTGCCGCTTACTAATATCTCCGCGTTTGTATGAAACATCAATTTTTTTCTCAAATCGGTTGTCGGCCCATAGAAAAAGTTCATCATGACCTCAGAATTAATCCCCTAAAGGTTGGCCGGTGAATAATAAAATGCTCTGTACAGGACAAATCAACCTATATAGCAATAATTAAATTTTTGGTGCATTGTGATAAAAATTATAGGTGTACATTCAATTAAATTGGTCCCAGCCTCAACTCTAGGCTATTCCACTAATATGTCACGATATAGAAATACCTATTAGAAGATGAGTACTACGAGGTACAGTCAACAAAAAATGTGATCTACCACTTTTCGACTTTTATTACCACCTAATAGAGTAAATATGGTAGACCACATTTTTTGTTGACCATACACTAAATAGTATTGTATGATTTTACTCTGTTTTACTTAAAGATGCTACGCTGAAATATTTCCTACTTTATGAGGCTTCATAGATAACATTTGTAGAACCGGAACCCATTTTAATAACGTAAATACTCAAACGAACGAAAAAAAGGTGGTGGTAATAAAGTCGAAAAGTGGTAGATCACATTTTTTTTTGCCTGAACCTAATCTATCCCTTAATCCAAATTTGTGTTACTTCCAACACATCACAGGGTAAACGACTTTAAGTGCTGCCTATTTCAAAGGACTGCTATTTTTTAGTTTCTTTTAGTCGATATGACTACCTTTTGCCGTGACTATTACTGTGCAAATGGTAAAAAAATATTTGCTCGCAACACGTTTGTGATCCAGTGGTAGTGGTATGTGCCAGTGAAATTCGCTTTCTTCATTGCATTTACATTAACATGTTTAATTACTCTCACGTCCTTTCTTTTCAAAATAGACCAGATAAGAAGTCCGAAACTCACTGCACTGAAGAAATGACACGTTATAGTTTTCAGCCATTTTTGGTTCGTACGAGCTTTATGAACCGAAAAGCTCAGTCTTACGTTTGCGGTCTACAACCCTAATGATTGCGTGCCTAAGATTTCAATGCGGTGTCTAAACCATATTTCCGATAATAAGCCGCAATAAAATTAATAATACTTTGACACCAGTCTTAATAAAATCTACTTGGTAACACTTCATATCGTTCACCCTGTAGAACCAAATTTTATTTCATTCGGAGAGGCTACTGCAAATCACGATTGATTTGTTGTCTCCGTCGTACTCACGTTTAAATGTACAAATGCGGAAGAGAGGTAACACTTCCTTCGTAGTTTGCCCGTCTGACCCAGAAGGTATATTCACCGATAATTCCCCTTCTCAAGGTTTAGAAGGATATCCGTTTTTTGCCACCCCTGCTCGTTCTCGCACCTGTTTTTAAATGCACGGACCGGTTTCTAAATTGGCGTTGCATCTAAGTATTCGAAGCTTCTTGCACCGTCTTTCTTGCCAGCGTCTATTATAGCTATCTATTTATCAGTTGATTTGTTTTCAATCGACTTCAAAGAACAGGTTATCAATTCGGCTGTATGGTTTTTTAAATGTTTGTTACCTCGTAACTTTCGAATAGGTGAACCGATTTTTATGATTATTTTTTATTTGAAAGCTCATGCTCACAGGTCCCATTTTTATTTGATCCAGTTCTGACAATGGCATTCATAATTATACCATATTATAAGTCTTAAATTTACCGTGGCCGTGTGGTGACGGCAGTAAGAATACATTTGTCAAGACCTCAAGACCTCCTGCGGGTGTCGTAAGAGTCGACTAAAGGATAGAAGTGTCACTGACCATTATTTGATAAAAGATTGATGAAGGGCAGCAGCGTCATCATAGTGGACACATTACTGCGATCGCCAATCCGCTTGCCCAGCGTGGCGATTATGGGAATTTACCTCCTAATGCGTCTATACGCATAGTTAATAGGAGAGGCCTACGTCCAGCAGTGGACTATCATAGGCTGATGATGAAGTCTTAAATTTGCATTAAGCACAACAAATTGACGATTTCGATAATACTTTTTTAAACGACTTGAGAATGAACAGAGATGGTCCTGTTAGCACCAAGTCGGGTTCTGATGATGGAATCGTGGAGAAATTGGTTGAAGTCGGTTTTTTTTTATAATTTTTTTTTTTGGTGATTATTACTCAGCTATTTGCTGCACAGTGACGACGGTAAGAATACATTTCGTCGTTATTACTTAGGTCAACCTTCAAGAAAAGAGCGTACTCCTACCTAAAGGTGCATTCAGACCAAACGAGCATTCGCTATTCTATCCCCCAACTCTACGAAATCAACGAATCACGTTTTGTGTAACGACCGAATTTCGTAGAATAGGGGGTTAGAATAGCGAATGCTCGTTTGGTCTGAATGTACCTTTAAAAGCCGGCAACGCATTTGGGACGCCTCTGGTGTTTCGGGTATTCATGGGCGACGTTATTTGCTTTTCATCAGGCGATTCGTCTGTTCGTTTGCCACATATAGCATAAAGTGAAGTTACGAAGATCACTGGAAGACGCTGGATGCAGGCGTGTATGTGGAGGTCCAAAGGGGAGCCCAATGTTCAGTAGTGGACGTCTTATGGCTGAAATTATGATGAAGAGAAGTCTTTGAAGACCTTTAAGCGCGTTTGTATTATGCGTTAATCGCAGCGTTAGACTGCGTTAGACGCATGCGATCATTGCATTGGCCCTGCCACATCTGCGTTAGAGTTGAAAATGATGTAAAAATCAAACACGTGCATCAAACGCTGCGTCACAAAACACCTCAAACTATATCTCGTTGTCCAGAACTAATGTCAAGCTAGATTCTAAAGTCGCCAAGAATGACTATAACCACAGCCCAAAAGCACGAACTGTTGTTCAAAATCTAAAGGCACGAAGAGATATATATATCTACGTCGGTACCAGATGCCTTCAATTTCTACACAGACACCCATTTTGAAGACAAAACTACATCTAACCCCACTTTCTTGTGGGGATCGAACCTTAAACAAAAGACTATAAAAAAGGATCCCACGACTCACTGAAGCACTGACCCGTATCGCTTCCCAAGTTATAAAAAGACGTCTGTCTTCACCAACATATGTAAGCATTTTCACTTGAGGAAACCTTTAGAACATTGGTATAAGGTTGAAGATCCTGTAGCGTAGAAGAAAAGGGTGTCCAAAAATGTAGTATGTGACGAATAGACTTAAGACGTTTTGAAGTATGAAGGGAATGACTCATGTTACGGTGTCTGAGCAGGTGAACTGATATTTTGGACTTGTTGGTTGGGAACTGATGGCTGGCAGAAATATTGAAGCTGCTATGGTGGCTAAAATATCTGAACACTTGAGAAAACATCAGAGACTGTTTCATCTAGAATAACTATGAAAGTTCTTTAAATTATGGCCGATAATCATTCTGCCAAATATCACATTCTAACCTATGTATTGCATAATTTTCGCTGAAGATGAACTGCCAACTGTAACGTATTGCAGACGATGTTTCGCATATAATCGTATTTCAATCTAACCTAATTCTATAGCGAATCTGCGAAAAGTGTGTTGGCAAGTGATATTCGGCAAAATAAAATTCTGCGAAAAGGCAGGTTACCATAAAAGTGAGTACTCAAAATTTTCTTTACATCGACATATGCCTATTCTACTGAACACGGTGTTAGAATCAGCCAAGCTTGATAGTTATGTCGTTTGGTTTTCAAATTCCTGTAGCCACCTTCCAATTCGACTCTATCTAATACATATTACCAGGGCCCGTAACTTTCATGCCGATGGCATCAATTTGACGTCACGCTCCATTTAGGGTCATCCCAAATAGTTTTATTGATAATTATTTATCATTTGTCGTCAGTCATTTTAATCATGTATCAGCAGTATAAATAACTTCAAAAGTAATATATTTAATCGTGAAATAAATACTACTTGATACGTGAAACATAAATAAAACTATTTGATTTGTTTTTATACATACATTTTATTAAATGATGATTGTTAACACATTTCAATAATTACGAAGAAAACAGAATTGCTCTTTAACGTAAGGCACGTATCAAGTAGGTATTATTTATTTCACGAGTAAATATACTACTTTTGAAGTCATTTGTACATGATTAAAATGATTGACGACTAACGATTAATAATTAACAATAAAACTATTTGGGATTACCCCAAAGGGAGCGTGACGTCAAATTGATGTCATCGGCATGAAAATTACGGGCCCTGCATATTACATAAAATGTAAGTACAATTATTTGAGGATATCTGCTTCAAAATGGAATTGGGTGAATCAACTTTTTTCTGTCTGTTATTGCCGTGGTTAGGGTCACCTGAGTCACGCTGGTTTTATGCAAAATTACGCTACTTAAACTATACAAACATGCATTTCTCTGAAGTTAATAAACCTTTCCCTTAATGGGCCACCTACAAACAAAGACTACATATATAGTACGGTCAAATCGTACATTAAACTCGCAAAACATGTAGTAAAGCTGCATTTTTGGTGTGTTATTTAGACACCATAGGGCAGTATAAAACCACATTTTGCAAGCAAAAAAAAGTTGTGCTAGCTGCGTTATACGTGAAAAACTGTGAAATTTACTGTCTATTTTTAATTTCTGATTTTTATAAAAAAAACCTTACATTTTTTGACAATATGTATCAGGTAACGTTTAAAGATGAATGAATTTGTAACAAGATGAGATAACATGCATTACCGTAGGTCTTATAGTTTCAGAGATTCGGGGACTTCAAATAGTACCCTGTTTTGTAAACTAGATAAAATGTTGAGTTTTGCTAACGTTTTTGGTTTAATATCGCCTTACCTAATTATGCTACGAAAACCATGAAATAATTACCTTATAGCGCAATTAATATTCTTTCATTTAAGGGTAAAATCAGGTCAGTAAACTTTGTGATTGAAACTAAAAACGCAAAATTCAAAAAGCAGGAGGTCCGTTATCTAAGTTTTTCATACAAATCGCAAGTCGTGTTGCAAAGCTGCAATTTTAGTATATTATATAGGCCCTATAAGAACGTACAAAAACGCATATTACAAGAAAAACAAAATAGGAATTTCTGCATAGGACGAAAAAAACTGAAAAAATATTGAACTTCTTTTACTTTTTGACGTTTAATTAAAAAAAC
>JALPQI010023996.1:0-11934 GCA_025490895.1 Thaumatotibia leucotreta | reverse complement strand
CGAGAGTTTGACGTTTAATGTACGAACTTCGTATTCTCTAACGAAAAACAGCGACAAACTCGCCCACAACCTCGCTCACAGCCTCGATTCCTAATGTCAAATCAAACAGATAAGATTTTAGACAAGGCTGTCTCGACGTCGAGCTCGTTGACAAACGCAGCGTCCAATGTGTGAATAAGAGAATAGCATAGCTGGAGCGAGGGTCCAGGCCTCTTTCTTGAAGGCGGCGTCCCACTTCCCTTATAAACTTTTTGGCTTTTGCGCACCAACACCCGGTCGTTTCTACCGCAAAAGGAATAAATATGTAGTTACTGCTGGAAAGGGACATGTATTATTTTTTGTAATTTTTTTTGAGGCAGTAAGTTCGGCAGCCGCGCCTGCGGCGTGAATTGACAACGTTTAATGTACGAACTTCGTATTCTCTAACGAAAAACAGCGACAAACTCGCCCACAACCTCGCTCACAGCCTCGATTCCTAATGTCAAATCAAACAGATAAGATTTTAGACAAGGCTGTCTCGACGTCGAGCTCGTTGACAAACGCAGCGTCCAATGTGTGAATAAGAGAATAGCATAGCTGGAGCGAGGGTCCAGGCCTCTTTCTTGAAGGCGGCGTCCCACTTCCCGTATAAACTTTTTGGCTTTTGCGCACCAACACCCGGTCGTTTCTACCGCAAAAGGAATAAATATGTAGTTACTGCTGGAAAGGGACATGTATTATTTTTTGTAATTTTTTTTGAGGCAGTAAGTTCGGCAGCCGCGCCTGCGGCGTGAATTGACAACGTTTAAAAATTTTCGAAGTCCCTAAATCGAAAACCATTTCGAGATATACGCATGTAGATAAAAAAAAAAATATTTTTTAATTTTATTTCGCAATATTTTTGTTAAAAAATTTTAAAGCTGCCACTTTAACCAAAAATACTTGTTTTTGGAATGTCACTTGTGTTTGGTAGTGACATTTGACACTTGTTACCGTTTTTCGTCGTTGTCTTATGAGTACGAAACATCACTTGTGACGTCATTTAGCTGATTCTTGACGATTGTAACTTACGCTCTTTCTGCTCGAAGTAGTAATAAAAAGGGATTTTCGTGATAAAATAGTAATTTTTGTGAAAAATAAAAAGATACGTGCATCTTTTAATATTGAATTCTTTCAAAACAAACAATTAAAACTAGCACTAAAAAATATGAAATGTTGTCAATTGTGCGACCCAGGTGCGAGGCGGCGAAGGTGCTTACGCATGTGGCATCCCACAATAGTAACTAGCTAAATTCGTTTTGGACTTTGATTTTGTTTTTCAGAATGTATCCGAGAAGGAGAATGAATGATTCTGTCCATTGGTACATGAGTGACCTCACATCCAGGGTGATTGTAGAGTCAGGGATACCCACCGATCGACACCATCTTGGGAAAATTATTCTTCAGAGCCTAAAAGATGATCCAGATTATGTTTTGCAGGTAACATTCCCAAAAATGTTTTTAGGGTTCCGTAGCCAAATCTATAAATCTTTATAGGTCGTATATGGCTGTCCCTTGTCCCTTTCTTTCGACCTAAACTAATGTATGGAACTGACAGCTGTCAGAGGGATCAAGGTTCATCGGGTTGGCTAGTATAGTGACCTGTGCACCTTAGTTTAAAATTTGTTGAATTTAATCTGGCACTGCCTGACACTTCAGCCTTCCTGAGTAGCACAATACAATAATTTACATATGGAATACTCACCTTTATACATACCAATTCACATACCACCATCAGCCTATCTCGCCCTGTATAATAATACGTTGATAGATCGGACGTAACCTTTTGGAGAGAACCCTCGAATAACGTTACACTAATATTATACCGCCTTTGGGGTAAATTCACTGAACAGTAACATTACATCATCAGCCTATCTCAGTCCACTGCTGGACGTATGCCACGCCTATTAACTATGCGTATAGACGCATTAGGAGATAAATGCCCATAATCGCAGTGCTGGGCAAGCGGATTAGCGATCGCAGTAATGTGTCCAGTATGATGATGCTGCCCATCATCAATCAAATCAAAGAAGGTTAGTGACACTTCAATCACTTAGTCGACTCTTACGACACCAGCGGGTGGTGACAAAAGTATTCTTGCTGACGTCCCATCATCAACCAAATCAAAGAAGGTTAGTGACACTTCAATATCTTTGTCGACTCTTGCGACACCAGCGGGTGGTGACAAAAGTATTCTTGCTGACGTCACCACACGGACAACGCTGTACATACATACCAATTATGTTGTTTTATTTTAGATCGATGGAGCAACAGGCGAATCGGAGACCAGTGGTTCGGTCCTTGAGAGGTCAGTTCGCTGTGCCATTGCTCTCAAGAAGCTGGGCCTCAAGTCTGGAGACGTTATGACCCTGATGGCTCCCAATCACCTTGATCTGGCCATACCGTTCTATGCAGCCTTCTATTTAGGAGTAATCGTGGCTGCAATCGATAGAACTATGGGTGTAAGTAAGTATCATTTTTAGGGTTCCGTAGTAAATTAGAAACCCTTATAGTTTCACCATGCCCGTCCGTCTGTCCGCAGCATAGCTCAGTGGCTATTAGTACTAGAACTTAGAAATTTGGTACAGGTATACATATTAATGTATACCTGCTCAAAGTCACCCAAAGGGCAATGGAGAGGGATATGCTAGGAGTCTCTCTGCGAGATCGGATTAGAAATGGGACCATCCGCAGCAGAATCAAAGTAACCGAAATAGCTCTCCGAATAGCTAAACTGAAGTGGCAGTAGGCCGGGCACATTGCGCATAGAACCGATGGCTGTTGGGGCGTGAAGGTTCTCGAGTAGCGGCCACGTACCGGAAGGCGCAGCGTGGGTAGGCCCCCCACAAGGTGGACTGATGACCTGGTGAAGGTCGCTGGAAACCGCTGGATGCGGGTGGCACAGGACCGGTCATTGTGGTAATCTTTGGGGGGGGGCTATGTTCAGCAGTGGACATCTTCCGGCTGATATGATCATGATACATATTAATTAAGCCAATAAAGTAGTACCAATAAAATGTAAAAAAAAGTGACTTTTGTTTTGATTAAGGCTTTAACTGTGCATATTTTTTTGCACCATTAGCCATTGGACCAAGTCGAAATCTAAGTATGCATAAAGATATATTATAATATTGTTGAAATTTATACTTGTAGAGCAACTCCAAGGCACTTTCGAAGTATCCAGGCCAAAGATAATCTTCTGCCAGAGCGAACGTGTTCTCGACGTGAAACAAGCTTTAAATGCAATGAAGTCGGATGCTTTCATCGTCAGCTTCGATAATGACGAGTATTCTTGTAGCTTCTCACATTTCTTGGAGACGTATGGGGATAAAAGCCCTATCGAGGCTTTTAAGTAAGTTATATTGATTTAAACTTTCACGATTATCACTCATATTTTAACGACAGACGGGTCTTACGTTTAATATTATCCTGACGTTTAACGTTATTATCAAACCGCGATTAGAATGGGATTCGAAAGTACTGTTGACACAACTTAACAAATTAATCACTCACTACATCTATCAACAACTCTTTTCTTGGTAAATATTGTGCCATTTGTTGTGTCAACAGTACTCTCGAATCCCTTTCTGATTCCGGTTTGATAATACCCGTGATCGCAGACAGACTGACGAGAAAATGTATTAACACCTTCTAGCTGCGCCGGTTTTGAGAACTACCCGCACTTGGTCGCTACAAGTGAACAATCAAGACCAAGTGCAGGTAGTTAGCAAAACTCCCATTAACAAATTGCCCCGTAAACGCAGCACGTCACTTTGCAGAGACCAGCTTAAATATATCGTTTTTTTTTTAAATTAATTATCATCCATACATTGACATATTATGTACACAAAATTTTAGCTCGATCGTCTGAGTATTGTTTCAAATGCAATATTCTATCTAAAATTACAAGATAAATACTATAAGCAAACAATTTTTTTTAAATTAAACGTCGCACTTTTTCGCTTGCCATAGGGACGCTTAGACATACATTTCATATAAATTACCAGCCAATTTTGTCTTATGGCAAGCACTTGTCTTATGAAATTAGCTGTCAACGAGTGCTTAACTCGCGTATGTTGCTCTACATTGCGCGCCGAATTATTTTGTAGGGAAAATTTTGTTGCTCTAATTTTGAGTAATAGTATTACTATAGAGGACGGGAAACGAAGGGTTACAGGCCAAGTAGATATATCTGGCCGAAGGAACTGAGGCCAGATAGGGTTACGCGGCCTGTAACCCTGTTTCTCGCCGAGATTTGTATAGTGCTTTTCTCAAACTTGCCATGAAATAAAACGAACTGATTTCGCCGAACCGTACTATTTCATTTGTAAATAAACTAACAGTACAGTATCGTAAAACATTAAAAAAAAACATTCGCACCTTACTTTTTTTTTAAATCTGTTTGAGGTATCCTTTTATCTGGTGGTACAGACATTAGTTCTAAGGTATTTTTTTTTTCTGTGGCTGAATGTCACGACCTAGTGTCACAATTTGACGTTTCAAAACAAAAGACAGTTTGTTTGCAGTCCTAGGTGTGAAATAAATACATGAAATCTCTTTACATATCATCTTAGCTCATGACACCGGATACATAGTATTTCCGGGTTTAATATAAAGTAAATAACATCAACATTCCGTAGCAAGTTTGAGAAAAAGTTATTTTAATGTACCTATTATGTCGTAAACTAACACCCGTCAAGAGCTTCGCCCGTATTAGACTTACATCCTGTATAGTTTTTAAAAATATGAATATTTGTAAAAATGGCGCACCATTCCTCGTACGGGACAGCCTGTTTCAAAATAATATTACTATTCGCCCATATCGTCCTTCCAGACCACACTCCTCAGTAGTAAAACGTATTTTTCCAGGCCTACAGATTTTAATCCTGAAGACACCATTGCAATCCTGATCTCCACTAGTGGAAGCACTGGCCTGCCGAAAGGCGCAGCCGCGACCCACAAGAATATGGTGATTACTGGGCCATATACATGGTAAGAAAAATTGAGCGTAACTTTAAAGACTCACCTCAATGAAGATGTGAAGTGTTAGATTCGCCATAAAATTCCCAGGTACATTTTTTTTCTTAATTTCAAATATTGGCGAAACGTACCGGAAGGCGTAGCGTGGGTAGGCTCCCCACAAGGTGGACTGATGACCTGGTGAAGGTCGCAGGAGTCCGCTGAATGCGGGTGGCGCAGGACCGGTCATTGTGGCAATCTTTGGGGGAGGCCTATGTTCAGCAGTGGACGTCTTTCGGCTGATATGATGATGATGATGATGAAATAGTGGCTTTGCAAGCCGTATCAGTGTGTCCACGGATTGCCAATCACGACCTAGATAGGAACACCTAGAAGAGAAATTTGACCGTGGCCAAGTGGTAAAGGTAGCTAACAAAAAATTGCTAGACGTAGTTTGTTCTACAACTTATGTTTTGCTGATGTTAATCCATTTTCTCGTCATTGTTTCAAGTCAGAAACTGGTAAACGAGGCTTGTCGTGTGTATGAATACTTTGAGAAAATATTTGTACATTATATTATGATTTCAAACGACGAGGAAAAATCATTGCCAAGTAATTAGTGTAATGATTTATAGACGACTGAGCTTAGTGAGTCCCCATACTCGTAGAAATGTGCCAAGCAACATCAATTTATTTGGTGTTTTGAAAAATCACCTGTAAAGTAGAAGCCTTTCGAAAAAGCTACTTTTATCCTCCTAAGGCGCATAGTTCTATCTGTACTACTTATTAACATCGAACTTCACTCAGATTCTATTTAATTATCATTCCAACAGAGTTTCATTTGTTTTCTCTCGTATACCTGGTTTCCGGACAAACTAAAATCTTTTTTCTTTTTTCGTGTCGTTAGATATTTTTCCTTAGGAGTTTATAACTACCTACGGTAACTTTTGGGGGATAAACTTGTCCAGTCAATTAAAATTAAACAAAATTAATATTCGGTACCCCCACCACCCAAAAGCCACAAAAATGGCGTGGCTTGCGTCACCACTGCAATGGGTGACCGGCCTCTTATGTTATGTGATGTCTCCAATCCTACAGTTCACCAGTCTACAGAATTCGCAGACTATAACGCAGAGCCACGCGTATGAGCTCATCAATTTTTACAAGGTATATAATGGTTATTTATGATATAAGTGTTGAAAGTGGGGTTTTGTGGCACGACTGTCGGTGATCTAAAAACACGAACGTAGTGAGTACAAAATAACATTTTTACTTGATTATATTACAATGTAGCACTGTGCGGAAAATTACTATGCTCACTTTCTATGCACAAGTGTTCCCCTTCAAAACGCACTTTCTGAGCACTTTATTTTTAGGTCATTTCTCTGAGCGTTTCAACCGCCGTGATTTCGGTGGCAGCCATATCACACGAATCCCGTGAGAGATAGAAGAACTTTAGGATATTATATTGGTAGAAGTAGTTGACAACTACCAAGATATCCAAAAAAATGTATGAGATATCCACGGAAATCGGATAATAATGTTGCCACCGAAGTCACGGCGGTGGAAACGCTCGGAGAAATACCCTTAAAGGAGATACCCTCCACCGTAGTAGGTAAATTATGCATAGGCTAGTCTGCCAATCAAATCTTGCCAATTTCATTTAATCCACTTTCCGGTTACCGATTGAGCTAAAATGTGTAGACATTCTTACGGTCTGATGACCATGCAATGTAATGTCGTGGACCTGTCGACCTAGCCAAGATGATATTCTGCAGTTGTGTAGAATAAGCGATAAGTCATAAATGTATGAGAATGACAGATTCGTACGAAAAGTCACGTGACCATTTCCATACTTTATGGTCACGAGACTTATCGCTTATCGTAAACGATTGCAGATTGGCATCTTGGCTAGGCTTGCTGGTCTGGGGTTAGAGTCGGAAGGTGCTCACCGGAACTTTGAAACTAAACAACGTAACCGTATCTAGTTTGGGTTCGATACACTCTCACTCTCTTCTTGATGAACACTAGGCGAAATGACTTAAAAAAGTACAGTCGGCGATGGACGCTTGTATATTTCTTTGACAAAATCTATTTTATTGCAGCCAACTTTCACAATCATCAGCCCAACGTTTGCGACGACACTCATATCCCCGGAGGGCAATGAGCAGTGTGATTTGACCTGTTTCGATACTATTTTCTTAGCGGGCAGCGCTGTTACTCCAGACCTCATTCAAAAGATTAAGGTAAACATAATAATGTGATCTACTCGTGAATTTGTTTATATGTAGAATCAAGTTATAACTAGATTAACAATACGCGGGAGAAGAACAAATACCTATTACAACGTTGGAGCTGTCATAACAAACAATTTTAGTGATGCGGTCCATTCTGAATCCTACCCACTGATCACATCAACAGCCTATATCAGTCCACTGCTGGACGTAGGGCTCTCCTATTAACTATGCATATACTCGTAGATGCATTAGGAGATAAATGCCCACGCTGAGCAATCGCATTGGCGATCGATGTGTCCACTGTGATGACGCTGCTACCCATCATCAATCTTCTATCATGGTCAGTAACACTTCAATCCCTTAGTCGGCTCTTATGACCCTTGCCGGAAAGAGTTGGGGTGGCGACAAATGTATTCCTACTGCCGATGCCGTCACCACAAGGCCACATTGAGTCAAATGGGTTTTTTGTTTCAGAATATAGCGCCCAACACAGATGTGTTGAACGCATATGGAATGAGCGAGCTGACACATATGGTGTTCCTGGATGATGGCACAGCCCCTGGTTCTGGGAAGCCCTTAGGAGCTTTTCAGTATAGAGTAAGTCACTCGCACTACAGCAGGCTTAGCACATGATTGGTGCGACAGTATGTCGCCGCGAGATAGATTTCCAGAGAGAGATAGATTCACCAGTTATATTAACAAAAGAGGAACGGATAGACTATCTTGCGGCGAGATACTGTCGCGCCAATCATGTGCTAAGCATAGGAGGCTTATGATGGGCTAGTGCTTAATCGTCAAACTGTCGTTACCGACAACAAGTTTATTCGAGAGCGAAAGTGACGCGAAGCAAGATAAACGGTTAACGGGTGACCAGAATAAGCGACCAGAACTCGTTTTAGAGACCATATACGATACGACCAAATACAGATACGATACCCTTGTCGATAAAATAATATTCTCTTCTCACGCAGCACTAATCAATTTCAATTCCTTTTCAATTTTAGCTCGTAGATGTTGAAACACAAAAGGACATCTACAAACCCAACAAGAATGGAGAACTGTGGGTCAAAAGTCCTGGTATCATCAAAGGCTATTACAGAAACCCTGAAGCGACAGCAGAGGCGTTCACTAAAGACGGCTGGTTCAAGACCGGAGACATGTTCTATAGAGACGAGAACTATAACTTCTTCTTTGTGGAGCGAATCAAACTGCTGCTTAAGTTTTACGTAAATAATATTAGTCATCAAGTAAGGGTTTTTTTTATTTATTAGCCTATTTTAGTCGCTTACTTTTCGGCAGAGGGCATTCGGCTTAAGACACATTTTTGCACATTAGGTTTGAAGCCTATTCACGCTTACTGTGAACCCTTGAAACTCCGTACAAGTATGGTTCATTGCGCACTTAAGGCACTGGTCTCACCGTGAGGTACTAAGCTATGAACTTCCGCACTTCCGTATAAATAAAAGAGACACGGCGATACTCGCCCAGTTATCAGCTATCATGTCTCTTTTATTTACACGGGAGTGTGTATCTTTCGTTCGTGTTTATAGCCCATAATTCATAGCTTAGTAGCTCGCGGTGAGACCAGTGCCTAAGCATGTTGCACACATGATGAAATTCTTTTAAATTTTTGTCGTAAATAGAAATGTTTGTAACTCTACATTTTGCATAAAAGAAACACAAAGAATGAAATCAACCCTGTTATAAAAATGTGACTAACGCTACAATTATCACAGAAAACAACCGAGTGTTGTAAGTGACGTAGGTCTGCTACCTCATCTTTAGTCGACATAAAAACAACTCTTTTTGATCCACAGATCTTCCCTTTAGAGTTGGAAAAGATAATCCGTCAACACCCAGGGGTGTTAGATGTGGCTGTGACCGGTATACCGGAACCGAAGCAAGGAGAATTACCGGTCGCTTGCGTGGTGAGAAGGCCAGGTTATAATGTAAGCGCTGGAGACATAAAACAAATCGTGAAAGGTAATTATGTAATAAATATTGTAGGGGAATAATCAGTCAATATCAGAAATAAAATCTTCTGTAGATAGCAGAACCAGCTCTCTTACCAGAAAACCGAAAGGTATTCGGATAGAAGGTGTATCGGATATATTGCTTGCCCTTAGAGCATGGTTAAAGGCGCCTAGCCTTTTAAGAGATTGCATATTACCTACAGGTGGCGCAGGACCGGTCATTGTGGCAATCTTTGGGGGAGGCCTATGTTCAGCAGTGGACGTCTTTCGGCTGATGTGATGATGATGATGATGATGATGATATTACCTACCCGAGAAATTTGACCGGTAGTTGCTAAAACCAAGTGGCCAAGCAGTAAAGGCATCAGCCGCGAAAGCTCATGGGGGTTCAATTCCGACTTTGGACGTTGATGATCTTGGTATTTTTTGTTTGTTATCATCATCATCATCATCATCATCATACCGAAAGACGTCCACTGCTGAACATAGGCCTCCCCCAAAGATTGACACAATGTCCAGTGCCAGCCGCATCCAGCATTTGTTTGGCATTATGACATCTAATATTTATAACTTATTTTCCATTTCAGATAATTTGCCTGATTATAAACAACTAAGAGGAGGAGTTATATTCTTGGACACAATACCACAAACAGCTTCCACAAAGGTCAATCGAGTCAAAGTTAAGGAGATAGCAATGCAAATGCAAGCTGAATGAAGTTGATTTACATTCTAACTTTTTCGCTTGCGCTTGAGGGAACCCGACTGGGGGCGAAATTAACTGAAATGAAATGAAATGAAACGAAATTATTTATAGTTATAACTAACGTGCGACTCAAACATATTAAAATATTATCGAACCGGGTTACTCACCTATTTAAGGCGATGATTGCTCGACATGTTTCGACCCATTAAGAGGGTCCTCGTCCGGAGCACCCTCGGCGGTCGAGCAATCATCGACTTAAATACATGAGTAACCCGGTTCGATAATATTTTAAATTATTTATTGCTGAACATGGGTTAATCATTTATAAACAGGTAACTTGGTGTTAAAAGCTGCATAACTGATCTGCCCTGTCAGGCGTGCAAAGTTGGGTCTTAAAATTTAATTGGTAAAATAATATCATTAAATGCGAACTTGGCTCTGATTAAATGAAAATATTATTAAGAACAAAAATATTTAAATAAATATTAGAAGACATAATTATACCTACCAAAGGAAAAATATCTGAAGTCTACCAACGCCGGAGGTGGGATTTGTGATTTTTTTTTAGTTTTCTCGGCTGATGCCTAAACCACTCGGCTACTCCAGCCACTCCAACTGGCTGAGAGTAAACTTCGGTATTTTTTGTTTGTTATTTTATTTATTTTATTTTATTTATTAAGGAATTCCAACAGCTATGCAATAACACTGTATGCGTCTTTGTTATGTGACATCTAATATTTAAATTTATGTATGTCACCGTACTATTGTAAATATCGTTAGATTATAATTTACCTAGCGAAATTGTAAAGTATCGAAAGATTGTCAATTGCGTCATACTATTCCCAATTTAACGCATTATTTTTCGTTAGATTATAATCTGTCGAGTAGAAACCGTCACATTGTCAAAAGGCTATCTGATTGGTCAGTTCTATGGCCTCTCTGTTTACTTGCCATAGAGTTAGATATCAAACACAAGTGGCAGTCTAATAAAATACATGCTTTCCTAAACCTATACCTAAATGCCGATAGATGACAATCTCACTGGCGAGGTTATAAACTATCGAAAGATTGCAATCCGTAATGCCTCCACTACACGTCTGCGGATGGGTCCGCGGACGTCATTGCCGGATGTATCCGCGGACGTGTAGAAGGGGTGATTTGGTCATCTGCGGTAGGTATTTTGATGTCCGCGGACGCGTCCGCCACAGATCCGCTTGTTGTCGGTTTTTGTGGCCTGGATCAAAGGGCTCAAGGGCGAGCGCCCGGCATCGCAACCACACATCCGACGCGCCGTCAGTCAGCCGCCGTCTACCAATGCGAATGCATGCCTGCAAGTTCCTGGTTTACCACCAAGACAATAAAAATAATGTATAGTTAAAGTAATTAATTATGTATTTTAATAAGATGCCCATAACGCATTACGTAACTGGCGCACGTTAACGGGCTCAATAAAATAGGTTATTTTTTAAATCATGGTGCAGCTGCAACAGTCTCAACGTCCATCTTTCTCGCGTGTAGCGTCTGACGAGATTGTACTCAGACTGAACGATCAACAGACTTGTAGACGGTTGGTGAAGATTCGTCTGCGGATGCATATGCCGGCGTCCGCGGACCCATCCGCAGACGTGTAGTGGAGGCATAACATAGGTATCGACTTACAATTTAACGGATTAATTTTCAGTAAATTATAATCTGTCGACGCGAAACCGTCAAAATGTGAATTGTATTATAACATACATCGAAATGCACCTCGGTTGAACGACTTAAAAACGGTGTGCCGTTTTAATTATTCAAAAATAAAAACCACTTTTCTAGTAAGAATCGAAAGTTCTTTCGAATCGGAATGCATTTCCAGTGGTGTGACTAATAGTAAAAATATTACGCTGGACGTTATGTTTTTGTAATTAAGTTTACTATGAGTCCGATAATGACTGTACAATAGTCAAGTAAATACACAACAATACCACAATACACTACAGCGGAATGATGGACACAAGCCATGGTTTGACTATATAAAAATATGCAATTCGAAGCTCTCGGTAAT
>JALPQI010023995.1:0-12804 GCA_025490895.1 Thaumatotibia leucotreta | reverse complement strand
GAAAAAGAATTCGTGTGGAAATTGGCAGCAACTGCGGAACCTGTCACATGGTGGGAAACACTGTTTGCTAATACATCCCTTGGGCAAATAGCTCTGAAAATATTAACGATTCCGGCAACTTCTGCGGCTGTAGAAAGGTCATTTTCAACATTCTCCAATATCCATTCAAAAAAAAGAAACCGCCTCCAGACAAACAGAGCTGGAAAAGTAACATATATTTCACATAATTGGAAATTAACGCACGAGTCATCCCCACCAAAAGTAGTGAGAGCCATGAACCAAAATACAAATGAAGAGTATGATTCAGATTCTTCTGATTCTGAAGACGATTTTTCAGACGTCGAAGATGACTGCGAAAACTTCCAAGACACAGTTTTCGAATTGGAAGGTGACATGTTCACTGACTTCAGTGACTCCTAATGCCACGGATACTAACGTATAAGAAAATAGAACTATTTTATTTGCATGATGACGAAAATATCCAATTATCTAGTTTAAGAATAAGTAACTGCTTTATATTATAAAAGTTCTTGAACCAAATGTTTAAGTACCTACTTAATTGAAATGTGATTTTAATTTTAACTAAATTATTTGTGTTAGAAAGTAATGTGGGGACATGATTGAAATATGATTTTAATTAAACTATTTGTTTAAGAAAAAATGCTATGTACCAATTCAAACTTTGTAAATGACTCTACAGCTGCAAGCTGATGTTACGTAATAGAAAGTGTTTTTTTACAGATTTATATATTTATATAATAGTATTAGAACAAAATATTTAACCCTCTAATGCATACGAAGCCAAATATGGCCACTTTGGTTTTGGACTCTATTGACTGCTATTAGGGTTCAAATTTGAAATGCATTTTTGCTTGTCTTATGCATTAGAGGGTTAAGTATCTCATTGAAATGTGATTTTTGATAAGACTGATTTACTGAGATTTCGTACTAGAATTATATTTTATTTTTTAATTTTTTTTTTTGTTTAATATAAGTAAGCTGTAACTATAGTAAAGATACAAAAATTGGACTGTGTTAATTATGTAACCTACCTTCACAAATAAGATTGCACTGTACCTAGTTAAACTGTGATCGTTGTTGTTTGTTGATTTTTTTATTGTTGTGATTAAACTGATTATAATGCCTATATTTAGTTTTATTTACAAAAAATAACATAAATATAAAAAAAAAACGTTTCAGTAGTAACTTAATCTGAAACAAGTAAATTTTTTGTGCTGAATTTACAAGGCGGTAATATTTCTAGTAGTATTGGTAAGATACTTAGTAAGATAGGGTAAGTTACCGGTAAGATTGGTAATTTACTATTTAAAAAAAAACCTGCACTTCTTTTAATTACGAACGAAGTTTATACTATCCGTTTTGAATATTAACCACGAAAATAACTTGATTTTTTATTAAAAACTAGAATCTTACCGTATATTACCAGTTTTTGGTAATATTACCAGTAGCATTACTGGGAAAATACTCGCTTTGGTAATATTACCGGTAGTTACCCATCACTAGGCCTGCTCGCAGCGGCCGTACCAAGAAATGACAGGACGGTTGTGAATATCGCTAGCAATTGAATACATTGCACGGTCACTTACCAAATTGCAACTTGCTTGCTATTCTAAGCCGTCAATGTAAAACGCACATACAATTTGTCACTGAATAGTTCAACCGATTGGTACGCCCAAGTAAAATCATGATGACATTTATGTCAGCGGTTTGTTGTTATATATTATTTGTAAAAATACGTGGTTTTGTCAACTAATAACTAAAAAATCAATACTTTCATGTGGTACGTGACTCAATAGTCCTTGAAATGTTTATTTACATTCCTATTTTTACAAGAAATAACGGCACAATTCGGCATTTTGCGGATATGTCCGAGCTCATACTGCAGTCGCGGGTAAGTTGCGACTGGCTCATAGGGCGCGCATCTGTCACAATATAAAGGCCTATCGGCCATAACGCTGCGACATGTTCCATGCCACCGTTAGCTATCTATACTGATCTGTGTTCAACGCATACCGAAGTATAATATAAATATAATCACAATCACGTATGTCAAATCGGTTTTCAATAAGTCTTAAAAGAATTTGTACCTGATACGTAAACAATATAATACGTAATGGTAAGTAGCTAATATTTACCTACTTACCTTCATCATTGCAGCCATAAGACGTCCATTGCCGAACATATAGGCCTCCCCTTTGTTTTAAGTGAAATGTATTATACTATAATTAAGTGTTATTATCATAATATAACAATATCAATTGCAGTGAAGAACAAATCAAAAGACGGCAATGTAATACAATCTAATTAAATGGGACAAAGTTCGGTATCTCGATAACAATTTGCCGCGTAAGTGCGTATATCAATTAGAGGTTCCGTTTTTTATGTCGACAGTGTTTGAGGTTTGCGAATGGGGACCACGAAAACATTCTTCTTAGAGAACGTGTTTTTTAATTATTTTACTACTTTTTAAAGAAAAAGAAGTTGTGTAAGAAATAATCACAAAATTAAAAATAAAAAAAACTGACTTCAAACCGATTTCTCCAAGATTTCATCATCAAGGCTTGTTTTGATTTGAATTTTGAAGTCGGTTTAAAAAATTATTGAAAGTGGTGGACGTGATATTGAGTTACTCGTCAATTGGTTGTACACAATACATGCTTAATACAAATTTATGACTTATATGGTTTTCTCGTGGATGTCATTGTCAGAACTAGACCTAATTAGAATGGGACCAATCGGTGAGGGGGCGTTCAAGTATTACGTAACGCAATTTAGGGGGGAGGGGGGGGTCTCGTAAAACGTTACGATGCGTTACAGGGGCGGGAGGGGGTCTTCCTTACACCACTTTAAGTAACATTGTTTTTTTAAGTAAATAACTAGGGAATCAAAACTCTCAAATTGGCAACCCTTTTCAGTTATGTTTCACAGGGAATCCGATTACTGCAATTAAAACTATACCAAGGATAAAAACTATAACATAACTTTTTGCAACTTTAGGGTAAAAATGGTCATTTGAGTGTTACGTAGCGCTTAGAGAGTGGGGGGGGGGGGTTACAGAAGAAAGTTACGGTGCGTTACAACGGGGGTAGGGGGGGTCAAAAATCTTCAAAAATTGCGTTACGTAATACTTGAACGCTCCCTGAGCATCAGCTTTCAGATTAAAAAAGAATCATCAAAATCGGTTCACCTAGTCAGAAGTTATCAGGTAACAAATATAAAAAAAACAGTCGAATTGAGAACCTCCTCCTTTTTTTGAAGTCGGTTGAAAATAAAAACATTGTTGCATTTTCGCGATGTACCTACCTATTTGTAATGGCGCCCTTTCGATTCTGGATTCCGATTCTTTCAAATTAAATATAGCCAAGGCCATTTTCATTTACGTCGGCAACTGACAATGCGTATGAATGAGTCTTCAAACTCGTAATAACTCATCGGTGTAGTCATACTCGTAATATACGTAATATACATAATTATATTGATGCTGCCAAGGTGTGCAAATATACTTCAAATAGTTTTTTCCTAACTAGTGCGGAAAAGTAAACTTTGCGCACGCTTCGATACACGTGTAAAAATTTATTTTTAACTCGGGTGATTGTCACCCTCGTTTCACTCCAGCTCCAACTTTCACCCTCCTCGAATTCTTTTTTGTTTTGCACTTGTATCGAAATGTACTATTTTAGTACAGTTGGTGCCTATTTTATGCGCTAGTGCGAGAAGTGGCTCATTTTACGTCAGGTCCAAAACTTTAGAGGGCCAACTGTACTAAAAATCATCGTACGAGACACGTGCAAAAAGGAAATTCATGTTTTTCTCACTTGTATTGTACCTAATGTATTATTTAATATTATTAGATTAATGAACGGTAAGTTGTTTTTAAGTTATTTACAGTACCTATACGTTTAAAGCTTTTCGAAACGAGGTCTGATTTTATTTATAGTTTTAAAATCTAAGGTAACTTGTTCTACCTGAATGACAAATTGTCAAAGTCACATTAAAATCCAGCTCATTAAAAACTTTAAAACGTCGACGTCAAAATCGCTAGTTTTTTTTTAAAAATCGTGCTTGTTAGTGGCCAGTGCGTTCATGCGTCGCGTCGGAAGACTATGAAATTGTCACAGAGGTCACTGGCAGCCGTATCATGAGTTGAAAGTTGAAAAGTATAGGATTCACGTTAAGGTGAATTGAGACTAAACAAGCGAATGCTCATTCTATCCCCCTCTCTACGAAATTCGTTCGTTCCACAAAACGTGATTCGTCGAAATTCGTTGATTTGGCAGAGTGGGGATTGTTATATTAAGGTGGAATGTCACGGTCAGCTAGGCACTACTACGCCAATAGATGGCGTTACAGTGCCTAGCTGGTGCGAATTCTACGTATTTTTAAATTTTATGTATGATAATGGAAATATTTTTAATAAGTGATGTGTTTGCCTAAAATAAACTGCTATTTCTAATGTGGCCAACTAAATTTCAGATGAGGTTTAATTTACAAAATAAGTTTATTTGAATAAATACGAAACGCTGTCGCGCTTGCGAAGTATGCACACACACATTCAAACCCTTATTCGTTGACGAAACTGATTGCTTATTTCTTCGGAACGTGTTTTGAACTTGGATTAGTCTAAGTTGGATAACCGTCTGACGCACATTCGTGAGGACCAAGGTTCAAATCTCGTAATATCAAGATATATATTTTTTGCTTTATAAGACTTTTTATTTTTTTATTGATACTTTACCTATAATCACAATTATTCCAGTAATGCCTGTGGCCTATCCCACAAATCTTCACAAGCGTACAATTCTACAAAATTGTATAAATTCCCATACAAAATAGTTGTCAACTTTGTAGAATTGTATGCTTGTAAAGTTTTGTGGTATTGGCCCCTGAACTAGCCACCTAGGTTTAATTTTGGTAACCTTATTTATTTACTTAAAAACGTTTTCAGGTGATGTCATGGCATCCAGTGCCGGTATTTTTTGCATGGTCAATGTGGAATAGACCATACTACAAAAAACCGGACCTGGATGACCTAATAGGTGAACAATCAGATTGGGACGGAATCTATTCTATGACCTCAGACAAGTTTTCATATATGTATAGTTATATATTTGATATTTCTAGTCACTTTAATTATTAGATTCCTTCCCATTCTAATCACGCGCGGAATATATAGTTAAAGAAAACAGATCAATTCATAAATTCAGTGTTTTATTTACATCATTTCATATTATTTTTATTTATTCTTTCTGGTTTTAGTAGGTACTATCTCTGTCAATATACAGTTTTTTTTAAATATCACTAGTGTTGGCAACATGTTTTCTATAAAAGTTTCGTTGGTCATTTGTGACACCTGCAGTTGGCCTTGGATCTGAAATGAGAATACTCATTGTTAAAATGGTGTCTGATGATTACTGGAATAAAAAATACAGTTCAGCTTTATCTAGTTTAGAGGTGTGCGCCGGCACAGAAATCGCCGGCGGCGGCGCGCCGCAATATTTTGCCGGCGTGGCGGCGCCACGCCGGCGTCAAGGTCGAGTTATTGCCCTATACGTTCATATATA
Organism: Thaumatotibia leucotreta; assembly: GCA_025490895.1. Classification (NCBI taxonomy): domain Eukaryota; kingdom Metazoa; phylum Arthropoda; class Insecta; order Lepidoptera; family Tortricidae; genus Thaumatotibia; species Thaumatotibia leucotreta. The sequence goes on along the minus strand of JALPQI010023995.1, from coordinate 7,222 downwards.
AGGATGAGAAGGTATTAAACACCTAGATATAGTTTAGGACAAGTTTATTATTTTAAAAATAAACACATAAAATATAAGATTGCATTTTATGCGACAATTGTTGTAATTATCGTGTACGAAAATTATTTTATTAACTCGCAATGGGTCGATTCGTGACGTTTTGTCTACACATCTTCAGATTTCCAATACTACACATTCCCAATTGTACAGATTCCGATACTACAGATAAGGGCTTGTCCATTAATCACGTCATACTGTATAAGAAAAAAATACCAATTATCACCATAGGGGAGGGGGATCATCGGACAAATCACGTGTAATTTTTTGTCACTCTGTTGAACAGCATACTTTTTAAAACATAACCAGATGTCATATCCTGAACTGAGTTTTTAAACTTCACGGACATTTACCACGTAGTTGGCAAGAAAGTTTTTTTCCCATCACGTGTGCAAAAAAGTACGTAAATTGAAGTGTTGTTATTAAAAGGACTACTTAAGTTAGAAAAAAATCAAACGTCATATTGGCTAGGGGGGGTCCTGAAAATATCACCAAGTACCACCATGGGGGATGAGGGGTCTAAAATAGGCCAAAATCGTATGATGTGATTAATGGACAAGCCCTAAGAAGTAATACTACAGATATTGTCAGTCCCATTAATACGGATTTCGAATGCTACAAATACTTACCCAACACTACAGATTCCCAATACTACGCGTTCCCAATACGTGCTACGAATTCCCAACAGGTAGGTACTCCAGATTTCAAATACTACAGATACCCAGCTTTACAACCTCTTTGTACCATCATCGCCCATACTGCTAATCATACATCGGTGTACACACGAAAAAAATTTTTTTTTTCCATTTAAAATCTATTTTTGCATCGCGCATGTAGGTGTGTTTTGCTTTGTTTGACGTTATTATTTATTACAAGCCTACAAAAACTGCAAAAATAGCAAAATTTTGAATGCGTTAAAAATATTTCGTATACTGTCCAAAAACAGGAAACATACCGACATGATGAGAAGCATCTTTCTTAAAATGCTTATGAAAAATTTTTTGTTACAAATTGGTCTATTTTTGGAGGAGAAAACATGGGACAAAAAAACCTTGTTTTCGTCAATTTTACTTAGGTATTATCCGGCGAAGCTGCAGTTATCTATTTCTAAGCCGTGCAAAGCGACAGCAAATTTTTCAAATGCAAATTTTTTATCTTACATCTCCTTTTTCCTCTAAAAATATCTTATTCAAGAGGCACAAAATCATCCATGGCAAACGCTTAAATTAATAGAATCAGTTAATAGACAGTCATTACGCCTCCTATGGTGGCCTAACGTAGATAATGAAAAAACATCCACCATCATCACCAGCCTATCGCAGTCCACTGCTGGACATAGGTCTTCCCAATTTCACGCCACCGTTTTCGTTCATTGGCTGCTTGCATTCAGCTCCTGCCGGCCATCCTACGCAAATCGTCGCTCCACCTTGCCTGAGGGCGTCTTACACTATGCTTGCCGAGACGCGGTCTCTACTCGTTTCCCCCAAAAGTTGTCGGGTTTACGGCTAATAATGCCAGCTCACTGCCACTTCAGCTTGCTAACACGATGGCCTATGTCGATCACTCTGGATAACCTCATTTCTGATTCAACCCGACCTGATTCGGCCCGCAAAGAGACAGAGATAGCCCTTTCCATAGCTCGCAGAGCGACCTTGAACTTGTGGACCAGCCGTACCGTCAGTGTCCACGTTTCGGCTCCGTACGTCACGACGGGTGGAACGCATGTATTGAAGTGTTTTGTCTTCAGACACTGTGAGATCGACGATGTGAAGAATACAATATAATAGAATTCTGAAAAGAAATCTGTAAAATTGGGAATAATTCTACTCGAGTAGTGTGTTTTTTTCGTAGGTACGTATTAATCTCTTTAGGCCTGAAAATCTGTAATCCAGAAGTGGCATTTCGGTCAGATGGAACCGCTTGTCGATATTTCGCAAGCATATTGTTGTTTAATGCCAATATGATCAGCGTGGCGCGTAATTCAAATGATTTTATTCCGCAAAATTTTTGTCGCGGCGTGGATTTTGAAAACGTCGGCGGCGGCGGCGGCGTGGGCCCCGCGGCGCGGCGCCGCCGCGCCGGCGTGGCGCACACCTCTAACTAATCTAGTTAGATGGTGGTGATCCTGACTGCGAAGTTAGGGAGGGAGCCTGGGTTCAAAACAGGTTCAGTTCTACAAAAAGGTTATAGTTTTAAAAGTTCAAGGCCTGGAACTCATCATCCCTTGGGAAACTAACGTTTCCGGTATTTACATTAAAAATATGTTATACTTATAATATATATTGCTATATATCTACATGACAAGTTTCCTGGGTTATTCCAATCCGTGGAGTGGAGCAGTTGTTTCGAAAACAACAAATGTTTTTATTATAATATAAGCATAGTGAAAATATGTAATAAAAAATCTGTTGAAATAGTGGGAGGAAAGATACTCTACCGGACTTACTTTTTGATTTCTCCGTAATATAGTATAATTTCTACAAGGCTTCGCTTACGAGTTTTTCCCGAGCCCGAGTGTCGGTGTTTTTTATAGCCTTTCCTTGGCGTTTGTGGCTTCATCCTCATGTAAATCACTGTAGATGCCACGCTATAAAATATTTCAAACAATCGTTAGCAATTTACCGTCAATTCGGATTATACAAACCAAAGTAACCAAATGACTGCCGGTGATTTTGAAAGAAAGAGTGACGTTTGAATTTAGTGTTGCCGACGTTGCCGTGCCAAATGGATTATACGTTCGGTTACACGCGACTATCATTTAGTACGCACATTTATTTTAATAACATAAAATGTAAGAAGTCCAACCTATAGTAGCGTAAACGTAACTATTATGTATATATTTTCTATAATAAATTATCTTCTGATACAAAATATAAAAATCAAGCAAATCGATCGAATACGGAATATCATAAAATAGTACGCGGGTTGGCTATTGGGTGTATATATGACCTATATGGCAACATTAGCAACGCTTTTCGTTTGATGCAGTTTGATGGAACAAAATAAAATAACAAATTGCACGACATGCGTTCGGTTTGACAGAGCGGCAACGCAGAATTTGTGGTCAACTGGCAACGTCGCTTTTTAACGCACACGCCGAAGATACGATTGGTGTATGACACTGTCGCCGCCGACCCACACATTGACAAATTTGTATTAAAATAAAGTAGTGTTTTAAGCTATTATTTGACCATTTTTATTACGGAAATAGAATTTGCCGCAAATAAATATCAAAATGATTGCGAATGGAAGTGGTTTCATTGTAAAACTATGCTCCATTTACCCATATTTGAATAAATCAATTAGTATGAAAAACGAACCACCTTAAATAAATAACAACATTATTATTTTTTTAAACACTCATGTCGATGAGGTTTCTAATATTATTTTTTGGAAAGAAAAATAATCCGAAATTAATATAAAAAAAGTGTTTCAAATCTTGCCTACTTCTAAAAATTCAGAATTATCGTCGATTTTGGCCATAGCAAATGTGTCCTGTGGAAAATACATGCAGTTTTGCGACATTGGTCTAATAGATTGGCCATAATTTCTAAAGAAAGATGCCAAAACACAGAACACTTCCCAAATTAATTAACAAATGTACACAAATCAATTTAGCATTGAGATACAATTTCTATTTAATTGTTTTATTTTTTTTTACTTGTTCAAAATCTGTCCAAATTTCATTCCGCATACGTTATAATGAGCATTTGCTCGTTTGGTCTAAAATTCTAAATGCACTTTTAGGTTTTACTCGATATGTAAACCACTAAATAAATAAAATCCAGTGCCTGTAGGCTTAGCACAGGATTGGTGCGACAGTATGTCGCCGCGAGATAGACTATCCGTCCCTCTTTTATTAATATTGTTAGTAAAAGATGGAAAACCTATCTCGCGGCGACATACTGACGTATCAATCATGTGCTAAGCATACTGTTCTGGAAACCTTTATAAAATTGTACCAGGATAGTAGTTGCATTGGATTCCTTGGAACAGTTTTCTATTTTTTTCTATTTGGCTAGTATTATAAACGTAACTTTTTGTAAATTCGGAAATAAATGCTGTTTATTATCTTAAATGGTTTGTAAACATGCTATCGGCCTATATTTGAGGTCGGAATAAAATTAACATGTGATATGAAGCAGTTGCATAAGTGAAGATGGATTGAGGAAAACTTTTTATCTAGTGGGTTCTTTGCCATCGTATTTTCATGGAATCTTCCGAATTCATTATGAGCCTCAAACCTCAATCAACCCTAGAGCAATGGATTCTGAAGTACATTAGTATCAAAAATTTCCGGATTAAATCCCGTTTCTTTCCAAACAGCTCGTTTTTTTCGGGAATTTTTCGAAAAAATCAATGAAGTTTTCCACCTCAATTTTCAACTCTAACTAAACCAATATTAATTCGGTCTAATTTTCACTTATACCAGGAGAACGCGATGTCACCGAGGAAAAGTCAATTGAAACAGATGGAAAGGACAGTGACATTGATTATTTCTGTAATAACCCGAAAACACCCGAAAAAAACGAAAGTTTTCATACATTCCCGAAAAAACCATTTGAATTTTTCCGACATTTTCTACGCCAATTGAGATAGCAATATTCATGGAGATATTTCTGTGACTGGAAAGAATTGTCATTTATTTATTAAACTGTGCACTCATAACCAACTAACTACACAGGCTGTCTAATAATGACGAGTACGAGTACAAGTTTAACATATAATTGATATAACCAAGAAATTAAAATAAATAAAAACCAACTTTAACCGATTTCCCCAAAATTCCATCATCAGACCCCGACTTTGCCAACGGGACTATCTCGGGATTATAATCATTAAAAATTTATGAATTATTGCTTGTAGCACTGACCATATACTCGTACGAGTACTTAGTCGTTTTGCTTTGTCGAACTCATAGGTGTATGGTTGCAGATACGAGTTTCAATAAAGGTGGATTTACACCAAACGAACGAATGCTCGCGTTTAGGCGGAGGTCGTCATATTCTTAGTAAGTCCCTTTCGAGATAGGTCATGGTCGGTAGATGCCACTTTCTGAGGATGTCATGTTCTGAGAAGGCCGCCTTCGGAGAGCGACACGTTCTAATTACGTCACATTCTTATATCGCCACTTTTTTTGCATTCTTTTTTTGATGCCAGTCGATCCCATTCCTGATCAGGATCATTAGTTTCCTAGGAGTCAATTTGCGGAAACGCACATGAGCGCCTTAAAATGCGAAAGTGACGTACTCCGAATGCGACAAACTCAGAAAGCGACGAACTCATAAAGTGGCGATATAAGAATGTGACGTAATTAGAGCGTGTCGCTCTCCGAAAGCGGCCTTCTCAGAACATGACATCATCAGAAAGTGGCATCTACCGAACATGACCTATCTCGAAAGGGACTTACTAAGAATATGACGACCTCCGCCTAAACGAATGCTCGTGGGGGATACAATGAGCATTCGCTTGTTTGGTGTAAACCCACCTTAAGGAGCATTCCATGGGCTGTCCCGTACAAACGCGTGTATATTTCGATAATTTGAGTTTTCTTCCGAGTCATTAGTTATTTATTATATATCTTTTTGAGCAATTTTTGATTTCTCCAGTCAAGAAAGAGAACTTCAATAAAACCCACAATTTTGAGAAAAACCGTGTTTGTACAACGGTGGACTTTTTCGTGGAATGCACCTTAACCCTAAACTTGTCAGAAATTAAAAAAATCGTGCGTTCTAGCCGTGCCGTGCCGCTGTGTAGAGCAAAAAATTCTGTCTTTAAAAAGTGGGTCAAAAAGTATGTATCTTTTAAGATACACTGCCAAGAATGGTTAAGACGAAGATGTCTAACTCTTTTATACAATTTATTCGCATTTGGAAAGAACTCTCCGAGTCAAAGAGCTAAGTTGATCCTAAGGTTATCTTGCCTTGTGTAAATAATTAACGTTCATTTAGCAAAGTTCTTTGCGAACATTATCGTAGAAGAAAACGTTATGAAATTGTATTTTTTATTACAAGCCTATATTTAATTTCATTTTTAAATATCTTGGGACATCTTACAGAAATCGACCTAGTCCCACGGTAAGCTCAATTAAGGCTTGTGATGTGATACCAGGCGACGATATATACAAGGTGGAATTCGACGAGGGACCTTTACGGAAATGGGAGATAGTTAAGGCTATACTGAGCAACTTTTACTATGGGACCAACTCCGAAATCGTAAAAAAAAACTTATCCATACAAAAAGGTACGGCATGTATACACACAATGTATGAAAGTCATTTTTTTTTACGTTTTCAGGATTGGTCCCATAGTAAAAGTTGCTCAGTATAGCCTTAACTATCTCCCATTTCCGTAAAGGTCCCTCGTCGACTTCCACCTTGTATAATAGATAGATACATATAGATACTTAAATACATAGACAGCCATGACCAAGGAACAAATATTTGTGATAAATAAATACACAAATAATGCCCTCGCCGGGATTCGAACCCGGAACCTCCAGCTTCGTAGGTAGGGTCACTACCAACTAGGCTACGGAGGCCGTCATGTTTTAACAAGTATGTAAGTGCGAAAGAGACGCGTAGCACGATAAATAGATAAAACGGGACCATCATAAGCCACGTGGCTTATGGTGGTCCCGTCTACTTGTTAGAACGTAACGGCAACGCCGACAAACGATTAGACGCGGTACTGTATGACGCAATATTGTATAGTTGTTTGTTATCCCTATAATAAATAAAATAAAATAAAATCTAAGAAAAAATACTGAGTTTACCAACGTCGGAGGTGGGATTTGAACCGATGTCCACAGCTTTCACGGCTGATGCCTAAACCACTCGGCCACTCCAGTTTAGCGGACACCGGTCGAATTTCTCGGCTATATGCAATCTGTGTTCTGTTTGAAGTGGCATAGGGAGATCATTTCAAAACCGGAGCTTAATGCTCGCCTTCCACTGCGAGCGGAACGGACTCATTAATGGCTCCGTTTCACGTTCATCGCTGGCCAAGTGCTAGTATGCAGTTGACGGCTGTAAGTCACACCAGCGGTGAAAGTCCGTTTTTTCTTTGGTATACCTATGACATCTAATATTTATAATTTATATAGTATTAAGTAGTGTGAATACTGGGGAAAAATAAAAAGTACAAATCAAAATATTTAGTTAATA
>JALPQI010023994.1:0-18110 GCA_025490895.1 Thaumatotibia leucotreta | reverse complement strand
AGTCTTTAAATGAAGGATATACATGATATCTCAGTAGGTTGAAGACCTTTTAGTCTTCTGAGAGTTCAAGATAAACTATGCTATATGATCTTTGGAATGAATGGAAGGTGAGTCTTTAAGTGAAGGATATACAAAAACCTTCGGTCTTCTAAGAGTTCAAGAGAAACTATGCTATATCATCTTTGGAATGAATGGAAGGTGAGTCTTTAAGTGAAGGATATACAAAGACCTTCGGTCTTCTGAGAGTTCAAGATAAACTATGCTATATGATCTTTGGAATAAATGGAAGGTGAGTCTTCAAGTGACGGATATACAAAGACCTTCGGTCTTCTGAGAGTTCAAGAGAAACTGCTATATCATCTTTGGAATGAATGAAAGGTGAGTCTTTAACTGAAGAATATCCCCGTGGCGCCGCTCACGCAGACTGAGGAACGACTCGAGGCCATGAAGCAGAAGGTCGCCAACTGTCCCGTCTCCAGGAAGCAGGTCGAGGACCCCAAGGGCGTCCAAGCGAGGCAGCTGCTGGTCGACCATCTTTGGAACGAGCGGAAGGTGAGTCTTTAACTGAAGGATATACATGAAATCTCAGTAGGTTGAAGACCTTTTAGTCTTCTGAGAGTTCAAGATAAACTATGCTATATGATCTTTGGAATGAATGGAAGGTGAGTCTTTAAGTGAAGGATATACAAAGACCTTCGGTCTTCTGAGAGTTCAAGAGAAACTATGCTATCTAATCTTTGGAATAAATGGAAGGTGAGTCTTTAACTGAAGGATATACATGAAATTTCAGTAGGTTGAAGACCTTTTAGTCCTCTGAGAGTTCGAGAGAAACTATGCTATATCATCTTTGGAATGAATGGAAGGTGAGTCTTTAACTGAAGAATATCCCCGTGGCGCCGCTCACGCAGACGGAGGAGCGGCTCGAAGGATATACAGGAAATCTCAGTAGGTTGAAGACCTTTTAGTCTTCTGAGAGTTCAAGATAAACTATGCTATATGATCTTTGGAATGATTGGAAGGTGAGTCTTTAACTGAAGGATATACATGAAACTCAGTAGGTTGAAGACCTTTTAGTCTTCTAAGAGTTCAAGATAAACTATGCTATATCATCTTTAGAATGAATGGAAGGTGAGTGTTTAACTGAAGAATATACTTGAAATCTCAGGTATAGGTAGTAGGTTGAAGACCTTTTAGTCTTCTGAGAGTTCAAGATAAACTATGCTATATGATCTTTGGAATGAATGGAAGGTGAGTCTTTAACTGAAGCATATTGAAATCTCAGGTATAGGATGTAGGTTGAAGACCTTTGGTCTTCTGAGAGATCAAGAGAAACTATGCTATATCATCTTTGGAATGAATGGAAGGTGAGTCTTTAACTGAAGAATATACATGAAATCTCAGGTATAGGAAGTAGGTTGAAGATCTTTTAGTCCTCTGAGAGTTCAAGATAAACTATGCTATATCATCTTTAGAATGAATGGAAGGTGAGTCTTTAACTGAAGAATAGTCTTGAAATCCCAGGTAAAGGAAGTACGTTGAAGACCTTCAACGTACTTCCTATACCTGGTCACTATCCTATACTGGTCACTTTTGAGTATTTCATATAAAATTCCATAGTGGTGATCGTTTTGACAGTTCGATAAAAGTTGCTGATTTGACTTGCCAGTCATCATGCCTATTCAAACACTACAGTCGACGAGTAGAAAAATAATAAAACATTCCTCTTCCAGGTGACTCCAGAATGCGGCAAAAAGCGCAAGAAGCCAGTGGAAGAGCGCCCCCCCCAACCAGCGCCCAGCCACGTCATCCACCACCAGCACCACCACCAGCCCATGATGCACGACCACCAGCTACACCACGAGCTCGATAAACGACCCAGGGTCATCAACAACCCCGTCTATGGGCTGCCGGTCACGTCTGGGTGGGGACATTTTCCACCACATTAGTGTAAGTTCAGGATACCCATTAGAACAGATAATGACAAAAAGTTACTAGGGAAAAACGACCCAGGGTCAGAAATAATCCCACTTATGGACTGGGGTCATTTTCCACCACATTAGTGTTCAGGATACCCATTAGAACAGATAATGACAGTGAGTTACAAGGGTAAAGTGACCCAGGGTCGTTGATAATCCCACTTGTGGGCTGGGGCTGCACGTCTGGGTGGGGACATTTTCCCTCACATTTATCTTAATAGACAATGATGGAGCCTAATTCTACCCTGGGTCATCAGTAATCCCACTTGTGGGCTGGGGGTCACGTCTGGGTGGGGACATTTTCCCTCACATTAATCTTAATAGACAATGATGGAGCCTAAACCGACCCAGGGTCATTTTGAATCCCACTAATTGGACTGGGGTCACGTCTGGGTGGGGAGATTTTCCACCACATTAGTGTAAGTTCAGAATACCCATTAGAACAGATAATGACAGAGCCGAGTTATAGGGGAAAAACGACCCAGGGTCATCAATGATCCCACTTGTGGGCGGGTCACGTCTAGGTGGGGACATTTTCCCTCACATTAATGTAAATTCAAGATACCCATTAGAACAGATAATGACAGAGAGTTACAAGACAAAAACGAGCCAGGCTCACCTTCCAGGTAACCCCATCGTGCGGCAAAAAGCGCAAGAAGCCAGTGGAAGAGCGCCCCCCCCAACCAGCGCCCAGCCACGTCATCCACCACCAGCACCACCACCAGCCCATGATGCACGACCACCAGCTACACCACGAGCTCGATAAACGACCCAGGGTCATCAACAACCCCGTCTATGGGCTGCCGGTCACGTCTGGCTGGGGACATTTTCCACCACATTAGTGTTCAGGATACCCATTAGAACAGATAATGACAGAGCCGAGTTATAGGGGAAAAACGACCCAGGGTCATCAACAATCCCACCTATGGGCTGGGGGTCACGACTTGGTGGGGACATTTTCCACCATATTAGTGTTCAGGATACCCATTACAAGTTACAAGGGAAAAACGACCCTGGGTCATTAATATCCCACTTGTGGGCTGCAGGTCACGTCTGGGTGGGGAGATTTTCCCCCACATTGATCTTAATAGACAATGATAGAGTCTAATTCGACCCTGGGTCCTCAATGATCCCACTTGTGGGCTGCGGGTCACGTCTGGGTGGGGACATTTTCCCTCACATTGATCTTAATAGACAATGATGGAGCCTAATTCGAACTTGAGTCATCAGTAATCCCACTTGTGGGCTGCGGGTCACATCTGGGTGGGGACATTTTCCACCACATTGATATTAATAGACAATGATGGAGCCTAAAACGACCCAGGGTCATTTTAAATCCCACTTATGGGGCTGGGGGTCACGTCTGGTTGGGGACATTTTCCCCCACATTGATCTTAATAGACAATGATGGAGCCTAATTCGACCTTGAGTCATCAGTAATCCCACTTGTGGGCTGGGGTCACGTCTGGGTAGAGACATTTTCCACCACATTACTGTAAGTTCATACCCATTAGAACAGATAATAACAGAGAGTTACAAGACAAAAACGAGCCAGGCTCACCTTCCAGGTAACCCCATCGTGCGGCAAAAAGCGCAAGAAGCCAGTGGAAGAGCGCCCCCCCCAACCAGCGCCCAGCCACGTCATCCACCACCAGCACCACCACCAGCCCATGATGCACGACCACCAGCTACACCACGAGCTCGATAAACGACCCAGGGTCATCAACAACCCCGTCTATGGGCTGCCGGTCACGTCTGGCTGGGGACATTTTCCACCACATTAGTGTTTAGGATACCCATTAGAACAGATATTGACAGAGCCGAGTTATAGAGGAAAAACGACCCAGGGTCGTTAATATCCCCACCTATGGGCTGGGGGTCACGTCTGATTGGGGACATTTTCCACCACATTAGCGTATGATCTTAAGAAACAATGACGGAACCTAAAACGACCCAGGGTCATTTTTAATCCCACTTATTGGACGGGAGGGACGGGGTTCAGGAGAACAGATAATGACAGAGCCGAGTTACAGGGGAAAAACGACCCTGGGTCATCAAAAATCCCACTTGTGGGCTGCAGGTCACATCTGGGTGGGGAGATTTTCCCCCACATTGATCTTAATAGACAAAGCCTAAAACGACCCTGGGTCCTCAATAATCCCACCTATGGACTAGGGTCACTTCTGGGCGGGGACATTTTCCCCCACATTGATCTTAATAGACAATGATGGAGCCTAATTCGACCTTGAGTCATCAGTAATCCCACTTGTGGGCTGGGGTCACGTCTGGGTGGGGACATTTTCCACCACATTAGTGTTCAGAATATCCATTAGAACAGATAATGACAGAGTTACAAGACAAAAACGAGCCAGGCTCACCTTCCAGGTAACCCCATCGTGCGGCAAAAAGCGCAAGAAGCCAGTGGAAGAGCGCCCCCCCCAACCAGCGCCCAGCCACGTCATCCACCACCAGCACCACCACCAGCCCATGATGCACGACCACCAGCTACACCACGAGCTCGATAAACGACCCAGGGTCATCAACAACCCCGTCTATGGGCTGCCGGTCACTGGGTGGGGACATTTTCCACCACATTAGTGTAACTTCAGGATACCCATTAAGGCGCGTTCAAACCAAAAGAGCATTCGCTTTCTAACCCCCCAAATTCGATCGTTACACAAAACGTGATTGGTTGATTTCGTAGAACGGGGGATAGAACAGCGATTGCTCTTTTGGTTTGAACGCACCTTTAGAACGGATAATGACATAGAGTTACAAGGGAAAAACTACCCAGGGTCATTAATATCCCCACCTATTTTTTCCTCCTCATTGATCTTAATAGACAATGATGGAGCCTAAAACGACCCAGGGTCATTTTGAATCCCACTAATTGGACTGGGGTCACGTCTGAGTGGGGACATTTTCCACCACATTAATGTAAGTTCAGGATACCCATTAGAACAGACAATGACAGAGAGTTACAAGGGAAAAACGAGCCAGGGTCATTAATAATCCCACTTGTGGACTGGGAGTCACGTCTGGGTAGGGACATTTTCCACCACATTAGTGTCCAGGATACCCATTAGAACAGATAATGACAGAGTTACAAGACAAAAACGAGCCAGGCTCACCTTCCAGGTAACCCCATCGTGCGGCAAAAAGCGCAAGAAGCCAGTGGAAGAGCGCCCCCCCCAACCAGCGCCCAGCCACGTCATCCACCACCAGCACCCCCACCAGCCCATGATGCACGACCACCAGCTACACCACGAGCTCGATAAACGACCCAGGGTCATCAACAACCCCGTCTATGGGCTGCCGGTCACGTCTGGATGGGGACATTTTCCACCACATTAGTGTTCAGGATACCCATTAGAACAGATAATGACAGAGAGTTACAAGGGAAAAACGACCCAGGGTCATTAATAATCCCACTTATGGACTGTGATCACATCTGGGTGGGGACATTTTCCACCACATTAATGTAAGTTCAGGATACCCATTAAAACAGGTAAAGACAGAGCCGAGTCACAAGGGAAAAACGACCCAGGGTCATCATTCATCAATAACCGCACCTATGGGCTGGGGGTCACGTCTGGGTGGGGACATTTTCCACCACATTATTGTTTAGGATACCCATTAGAAGAGATAATGACAGAGAGTTACAAGGGAAAAACGACCCAGGGTCATAAATAATCCCACTTATGGACTGGGGTCACGTCTGGGTGGGGACATTTTCCACCACATTAGCGTATGAACTTAAAAGACAATGACGGAACCTAAAACGACCCAGGGTCATTTTTAATCCCACTTATTGGACGGGTGTCACGTCTGGGTAGGAGCATTTCCCCCCACTAGCGTAAGTTCAACAATAAACTATGATCGAGAGTACGAGATCGAACCACCGGGGTCATGAACCCCAAGTATAGATTAGGGGGGGGGGTCATGTCTGAGAGAATACCTATTTTGAACAGACAATGGTGGAACATAGTTCCACTATGAGCAGGACAAACGACCCAGGGTCATCATTTATCAATAACCCCACCTATGGGTTGGGGGTCACGTCTGGGTGGGGATATTTTCCACTACATTAATAAGTTCAGGATACCCATTAGAACAGATAATGACAGAGCCGAGTTACATGGGGAAAACGACCCAGGGTCATAAATAATCCCACTTATGTACTGGGGTCACGTCTGGGTGGGGTCATTTTCCACCACATTAGCGTATGAACTTAACAGACAATGACGGAACCTAAAACGACCCAGGGTCATTTTTAATCGCACTTATTGGACGGGGGTCACGTCTGGGTAGGGGCATTTCCCCCACTAGCGTAAGTTCAACAATAAACTATGAGCGAGAGTACGAGATGGAACCACCAGGGTCATGAACCCCAAGTATAGATTAGGGGGGAGGGGGTCATGTCTGAGAGAATACCTATTTTGAACAGACAATGAGCAGGACAAACGACCCAGGGTCTTCATTCATCAAAATATTGTTAAAACGTTGTTTTTACAATATTTAAGGTAGTTGCCATCCATGTGGCATTCGTTTTTTCCACCCTGTATACGAAGATAATGTGTTAAAGTCCCATACATCATGTCACAGCCTGCCAGTTTCGATATTTATTTTTGCTGTATTGGATTATTTTTAAAAATACTAGCCATAGTCGAGCATTTCTTAGAGCGTAAACGGACATCTCATTCATCTGGTCACGTTTTTTTGGAAGTGGCTGAATTATTTGAGGTTGGTTTTGGTTGTCTAATAGAGAAACGGGTGCTGTATCTGACGACCGAAAATGGCACCAAAAGATGCAGTCTCTTCCAAAAAAACATGACCAGATGAATGAGATGTCCGTTTACGCTCTGAGAAATGCCCTTTCACACCTTGATGTTCTTTATGAAATTTTGTTTGTATATTTATCTACACAAATATCGTTAAGTGCTCTAAACGCGTTCAGAAACAATAGACAATGACCAGCATTACCCACCATCAGAACTTGGCACATACATAAAGTTAACATTATATACGATTTTTCCGGAGGTTATGAGTTTTAAATTTGGAACAGCTGTCAGATTCAAGTGTGGTGTCTATTCTGGTATCTATAGATATTCAGCCAGTCATCGACACAAAAAGTTAATTCAGTATGTGTTTAGTTTATGTATTTTCAGTTATATAATCGGACGATATTTTCATATCGAGTTACACAAGATTAGGGACATCACTCGACTGTCTATGATTTAAAAAAAAAATTACAGAGATTCAAATCGCTGCCATTCCGAGCAGCTGTCTTTTGTTTGTTGGCTTACTACTACAAGTGAACAATTGTGAAAGAAATTGAATACTTTGTGATAATACTGATAATTACTTGATAATGAGTGGCAGTGACTCGGATAACGATATGAGCACTCCGCCGGACATATTCAATGCAGCTATGACCGCAACTAACAACCTGTTGCCGCAAAAGTAGAGAGCCAAGCATGAGAAAGCTTTGTTTCTGAACGCATCTTAGAGCACTTATGATATGTGTGTAGATAAAGTAGTGTATGCAACTATACGTAATCAGGCATTACAACACTCGTGTGATGCTATTATGAAACTCACCTTCGGTTCGTTTCATAAACCCACACTCGAGTTGTAATGCCCCTCATTACGTACGGTTGCATAAACTACTATTGCAAAACAATACGTGTCCAATTTTTTATGTTTATTTAGTAAACGAATGTATGATAATATGTTTTTTACATATGAATGAACTCATTTCTCGTGCTTTGTACGTTGTAAAGTATATAACTCCTAAATTATATGTACAACTGCGCCTTATGTGGTTTTGATAAGTTAAATAATGTAGATAAGTATATTTTTTGCCGCAAGGCAATTCCTCTAAAATAAGAAGAAAATGAACTTTGTATCCTCGTGTCTAATTTATAAGGCAGCCTTTTTTATTTAGAAATTATAGTTTAGAAAATAAATATAGATATCTTACGATCCATCGTTTTGAGATAGGTACAATCGAATATAAAAAAATATATCAAATTTTTCACCTTACGGCATTGTAATAAGGCGAAAATGTAATCTCTTATTTCAGTCGGCTGTACAGTCGCCACCAGGGTGCTTAGACAAGTTGCCAATCGCTAACGCTTAATCGTCAATCGTAAACGAAAAGCAGCTAACTGTCTTTGTCGCACTGATATGAAAGAGTAACAGAAGGAAAACTACGATACGCTACTAAGCGTTAGCGATTGGCAACTTGGCTAAGCATCCGTGAATATCTGAGCGTTTCAACCGCCTAATTTTGGTGGCATAATTTTTGCTGAAGTTACTATTCGTTACATGCTAATTTGTCATTTGAAGCAGGCACGGTACCTCATACAAATGACGAAGTATAACATTGAGACGTTTAGAAACTTCGGCAAAAATGATGTCACTAAAATAAGGCGGTTGAAACGCTCAGATATTCACCCCCAGATATATGGTAGCGTCTAGAAAATGTCTGAACCCGGCTTTATTGCCAAAACTATACAGGCGTGTTCAGATATTTTTATGCGCTCCGGACGCTATCACATTATTTGATGGCCAATGTACAAATCATAAAATTTGCCGTAAGGGTCAAAAGTATTGTCTACTTTATTATTTGTCTCGTAAATTAAAACGGTAGCATTACCAACTTGTATTTTATTTTTAATGTAATTTGATATACTTAAGTTTTCTCGAATTATTTATATTGTAAGTAGTTTAGTTTCCAATGCAGCTAACAATTAAAACTTTGTAACCTAAGTCCGGTATTAATTTATTTTGCTTTAAGTCCTTTTCATTTTTAATTTTATTTGGACCCCCTTTTCACAAACGCCCAATCTTCATAATAATATTTAGTTAAAATATGTTTTGACCTTATCTGTCACGTTAGCAATGGTATTTGTTAGAAATAGACAAAACATATTTTAAACTAAAAAGAGATGTTGGAATTTCCCGCCTTCCACTGCGAGCGGAACGGATTCATTAATGTCTCCGTTTAACTTACACTGCAGGCCCCTATACCACAAAACTTTACAAGCGTACAATTCTACAAAATTGTATAAATTCCCATACAAAAAGTTGACAATTTTGTAGAATTGTACGCTTGTAAAGTTTTGTGGTATAGGCCACTGCTGTAAGTCACACCAGTGGCCTATACCACAAAACTTTACAAGCGTACAATTCTACAAAATTGTATAAATTCCCATACAAAAAGTTGACAATTTTGTAGAATTGTACGCTTGTAAAGTTTTGTGGTATAGGCCACTGCTGTAAGTCACACCAGTGGCCTATACCACAAAACTTTACAAGCGTACAATTCTACAAAATTGTATAAATTCCCATACAAAAAGTTGACAATTTTGTAGAATTGTACGCTTGTAAAGTTTTGTGGTATAGGCCACTGGTGTGACTTACAGCCGTCAACTGCATACTAGTACTTGGCCAGCGATGAACGTGAAACAGAGCCATTAATAAGTCGTTCCGCTCGCAGTGGAAGGCAGGTATTATGAGTGAATCAACGTTTTTCTATCTTTTTACTGACTGAGACTTTTAATTGAAGCGTCGTTCAATTCACAACGCTATGTATTATCCAATAATACTAAAATATCCAGCAAATTGAAGCTAAATCCCTAATTTAACCTTTTGAACGCCCAGCTGCGAAACGATTTGCAAATTTACAAATTTTTTACTGTTACATTTGACATTATTTCTTTACAATTTACAAAATAAAGGTAAATTTGTAAAGAAATAATGTCAAGTCAAAGACGACCTGTTTTGATATTTGATTTCCATAAAAAAGTAATCGAGGTCAAATGCCGTCATTAGCGTGACGGCTAAAATGTTTTAAAGACATCAATATATGTCGATTTTGGCAGCCAAAAGGTTATAAAGAATAAACAACGAGAGACAACATCGTAGTTGTTAGTGTTAGGGTATAAATAAAAGAAAAAAATATGTTATGCATAGTGATATATTTCGTTTTATAATATAGATGATATCTTAATCCAAACACGTGTTTTATTCTGTTATGACATTATAATTAATTGTATTTGAGTGTCAATCAACTTTTTATTGCATTTTGTTACTCAAAATCAGATGACCTGAATCCATCAAATAACTTTCTTACCTTCTAAGCACAATAAGAAGTTTACGTTAAACAAATGCTTGTTATAAATGAAGAAATTTCGTTATAAATGTCTCTTGGTCAACCGTAAACAGTCAATAAAAAGCTAAATGCTTCTTTTAGATATTCATGGACTAGAGTAACTTACTCCAAGTGTTGGTTTATATTTTAGTGGTTTTTAGTGTCTCATAATACTTAGTCATAATAGTTGGAATTATACTATTGAAATACCACTATTTTTAATACAATCCTACACGACGTCCAACTTTGATTACAATATATATGTTTAGACTATCCTGCCTTTTGCAGAATTTCATTTTGCCGAATATCACTGACCAACTAGGTTAGGTTAGGTCGAAATATGATAATTTGTAAAAGATACGTCTAAAACGTTATAGTTGGCAGCTTTTTCGACGAAACTAAAGCGTCTAAAGTTGGCCTCCCTACTTTGTACCTGTAATGGAAAAAACCTTGGGACAAATAATCCCATATCAGGACTTAAAAAGCTTGCGATTCTGGTGGAAATCATATTCAAAGTTTAAAATAAAAAAAGTTGGGGAGGCAACTTTGAAACAAAAGGGCCCATATTGTTGCCTAAGCATTGGTCTCACCCTCGCCCCGAGCTATGAACTATCGGCTATAAATACGAACAAACGGTACGCACTTCCGTGTAAATAAAAGAGACACGGCGATACTCGCCCGGCGGTGATAGATAGCTGATAGGTGGACGAGTATCGCCGTGTCTCTTTTATTTACAAGAGTGTGTATCTTTTGTTCGTGTTTATGGCCGATAGTTCATAGCTTAGTTGCTAGCAGTGAGACCAGTGCCTTATCATCTCTAATCCAAAATAATACTTGCCTCTAATTTGAATTATAGGGTATTTCTCAGAGCGTAAACGGACATCTCATTCATCTGGTCACGTTTTTTTGTAAGTGGCTGAATGATTTGAGGTTGGTTTTGATTGTCTAATAGAGAAACGGGTGCTGTATCTGACCGAAAATGGCACTAAAAGATGCAGCCGCTTCCAAAAAACGTGACCAGATGAATGAGATGTCCGTTTACGCTCTGAGAAATGCCCTATAGTGCTTCATTATTAGAATTGAAATTACGACACTAGCATCTTGATAATTCATTATTGTTGATTGGGAAGTGATATTCGGCAAAATGACTTTCGGTGATAAGAGAACCCTGTTTACGAGTTGAGTGCCTGTGCGACCTGGTTAGCGAGCAACGAGGCGACGGCCATGTTGGGACAATTCGCCGTCACAACACACGACGAGGGCTCCGTCCGGACTGAGAGGAGCACCAGGTCTTGTGAGAACAGCATTCGTCCGGCAAACCTTCAAATAACAGGAAGTAATATACAGGATGTTACAAAAATGGTGATACAAGATAATAAAACATGAATCTATGAACTATTTTGAGCAACTTTTACTATGGGACCAAATGTGAAAACTCAAGAAAAAAATGACACTTCCATAGAAATGGGCTAAAATAGGTTGACCAAAATGTATGAGCGCGTCGATTTTTTTTTTTGAGTTTTCATATTTGGTCCCATAGTAAAAGTTGATCAAAATCATTAATAGATTCATGTTTTAATATCTTGTATCACCATTTTTGTAACACCCTGTATATGTATGTATGTATGTAAATTATTTATTGTACACAAATAAAACAGGTAAAAAAAATACACAACAATTGAAAAAGGTACAAGGGCGAATTTATCCCTGTAAGGGATCTCTTCCAGTTAACCTTTGAGCAAAAGAGTGAACTATATGAAACAACAGATAGACAAACAAACGTGTACAGTCGAAGACAAAATAAGGGGTATACAAAAACGTTCAAAAATATGTCCCAGTGCACTCTAATTCTGTGTAATAAGAACGTCGTAACATATTTATGAACGGATTCTTTCGATACTTATTTTTGCACTTGACTGTACAGTGCGTGATTTGAATGACTACTGTAAATATACTGATATATCATCAGCCTAAGTATCTAAGTTTATCCTCGTCTTGCCCGTCATACTAAGTTTGAGCAATTTTTTTTTTATAAATAAATAAATAAATATCTTGAGATTACACAAATCAACCTAGTCCCATGGTAAGCTCAATTAAGGCTTGTGTTGTGGGTACTACGACGATATACAGGGTGGAAAGGGACGACGTTCCATCCCGCTACCGACCGAGTCTACCAACCATTACGATCAACTTTCAGTATGGGACCAACATCAAAAGCGTACATGGAAAATTGACTTTTCCATACTATTGAACTCTAACTAATCACTCACTTTGTATGAGAAGTTAATTTCTTTTTTTTATATTTCGTTGTTGGTCCCATACTGAAAGTTCATCGTAATGGTTGGTAGACTCGGTCGGTAGCGGGATGGAACGTCGTCCCTTTCCACCCTGTATATAATAGATGGATACATTATAGATACTTACAGTCGTGGCCAGATAATTAGGAACAAGATTTTTTTCCCCATACAACTGCCTGCAATCAGGGCTTTGCAAATTTGATAATAATTTAAGAAATAATTGACCATTTTTGTTTATTAATATCAGAACTTATCTATGATTAAATAAGGTATACTGGAACGTATTGAAAAGTTCCATAAAATACCTATCTTGAAAAATATGGATGACCCCATAAACACTTCAACCTAATTAAGAACAAAATGTATGAAATCGTTCCTAATTAAGTCGAAGTGTCTATGGCGTCATCCATATTTTTCAAGTTACGTATTTTTTAGAACTTTGCAATACGTCCCAGTATACCTTATTTAATCATGGATAAGTTCTGATATTAATAAAGAAAAATGGTCAAATATTTTTAAAATTATTATCAAATTTGCAAAGCCCTGTTTGCAGGCAATTGTATGAGAAAAAAAATCTTGTTCCTAATTATCTGGCCATGACTGTAAATACATAGCCATGACCAACAAATATTTGTGATAAATAAATACACAAATAATGCCCTCGCCGGGATTCGAACCCGGAACCTCCAGCTTCGTAGGCAGGGTCACTAACAACTAGGCTACGGAGGCTAACAAATTTAAACCTAATGAT
Organism: Thaumatotibia leucotreta; assembly: GCA_025490895.1. Taxonomy (NCBI): domain Eukaryota; kingdom Metazoa; phylum Arthropoda; class Insecta; order Lepidoptera; family Tortricidae; genus Thaumatotibia; species Thaumatotibia leucotreta. The sequence goes on along the minus strand of JALPQI010023994.1, from coordinate 4,928 downwards.
TCTGAAAATATAGTCGCTTTTCTTTTATTCTACACACTACATAAAATAATTTTGAGTGTAACCGCAACCTAAACAGGTTTTCCATTCATTATTTGACAAAAATCGAATATGTCCTTTATAAATCACATTGGGCAGGACGAGGCTAAGGCCCTCGTAGCGAGCGTCTCACGCCGCGTCCGGCGGGGCCAAGAGCGTGCAAGGGATTTACAAATACAAAATACAAATAATTTATTCGTGGCAAATTCTATATTATCTACAAAATTCTATATTTATCTTTCTAATGAATTGTATCAAAATAGATATTAAGCTAATAAACATTAACAAATTTGTCTAAAATAATCCTAGTCCTAGGTATATATAATATGTAAGACACTTAGTTCTTAAGACAATTGCTATACCCTATTCAGGGTCCATGTTGATCTATGTAATTGTAACACCTGTTATACCATGGATTGCAATGAATAAATGAAATGAAATGAAATGAAATATAACAAGCATGACAGGACAAGACAAAACAGACAGATTCAGCACTTAATATTATACCACGAAATGGACTCGCCTCAGCATAATGTCGACTCGAAAGCCAATACTGATCTTCCGGCGAGCCCTTTTTTTTTAAAACGGCGTGCACGCAGGCCTCGTATGCGTTTGCATTTATGGATTTGCAATTTTGCATGGACGCCCAGCTCGTCATCTAAACCTATGTTCATCATTATCGTTAGTTCTAATATTCTCTTACAAAAATGGATACACGATGTCATGGAGAAACTGTCAATTGATATAGGTGGAAGGAGTGAACGTTAGTCACAATGAATATTTCTTTCAAAACCCGAAAATAACTGGGGAAAAACGAATATTTCATAAATTCCCCGAAAAAACCTTTGATTTTTTCCGACATTTTCGTCGCTAGATAGAACACAATATAATCCCTTACCTGAGGAAATCCCCCTCCGTCGTGATGGCGGCTACGTTAGCAGTTTCATAAACGCGTTTGCAGATCGCCGCAGCGTCTTCAATCTTCGCCGCTTTCTTATCGCACTGGAACGATAATAGTTTGTTGATAATTTTTTTTCAGAAAGTGAAGATACGTGAGATACATTGCCGGTTTGCGGCGCACTCGCGTTATGAATACGAATTCGCTGGGTACTCTCGTGAAATCGTATAAGTACTATTTTAACACAAAAAAGAGCAATAGTTGCCAGCATTTACGGTTTTTTCCACGGGCGATAGCTTTTAGTATTTTATTTTAAGATTAGTTTTATGTGTTAGTGTTTAGACAACTACGATCTTTTATTGATTGATTTATCAGTGAATAAAATAAGCAAATGATATTTTTGACGTTCAATTTTGCATCCCTATCAAAATTTTACTTCGACCCTTAAAACTAAAATAGACCTGTCCAAAAATCTCTGTCAGTAGAAAGTAGCAAATAAAAAAAATAGAGGCGCTAGAATTTAGCGCTCACAGAAAATTCGAATCTGCCGCTTTTTTTTATTGACAGATATTGTTGCACGGAGACGAAGTATAAATCAAACAAATACTGCTAAATAATCCATACCTCAGTCATGCCTCGCAATTTCTTCTGCTCGATGTCCCACCTCGCTTCTGACATGGTGACAGCGCGCATTAGTTCCCCCACCGGCGGAGTTATCGACGCTGACACTTCACCTGTAAAAAACCTCATGAGTTATAGTTGAATTAAGATCGAGAAGATGGAATTGCATTTGTAGTTGTTACTAAAGCAACACTTTTAAGGTGAACCTTGTGTCTTTACAATTAGGTTTACTATTAGTCGAATAATGCCAATACATGAGTCCATAAAACACACACAATAGCACACAATACATTGTAAATACGCGATACCACTACATATGCAATTCCATCTTCTCGATAATTCAACTATAACTTCTGGACGCAGATGACTGATATATCGGCAATGCAGATTCAACGTCGAAAGATTATCTTAAATCTTAATACAAGGTGACCAAAAAATGTGCGTTCCCGTTTTGATTGTTAGACAGTGAGGTGTTTAGGGACTTAGATTAGCCCCCCTGAGGAGTTTTGAAGTTTCAGAAAGGTTGGTAAAATTTTGAAATTACCTAAAATAGTACCGGGTGCTACTACTAGTTAGGAAATTGAAAGTAATAAAAAAACTCGGTATAAGTCACAATCTAAAGAGGAATGCTAACGTATGCTTACACGCACGTGAGTAAAGTTCAGATTTGGTTTTGACACTTTAATGACATGGCAGCTGAGTGACAGCTTCTATACAGGGTTACTTTTTCACCAGTACAATAAATCAACCGGCGTAATAGTAAGTAGTCCAAAATAAAAAAATACTAGCATTTTTGTTATTACCCCTTTGAAAAAAAAAATACTAATGTTCGAACTTATCCGCAAATGTAACAAGAAATGTGGATGTACTACGCATCTATCGACGTGCATAACTAGCAAAACGCACGATCTGTCAAATGTTTGTTTAAAGGTGCATTCAGACCATGCGAACATTCTAACCTCCCACTCTACGAAATCCGATCGTTACACAAAACGTGATTGGTTGATTTCGTAGAGCGGGGGATAGAACAGCGAATGCTCTTTTGTCTGAACGCACCTTTAAATGTCATCGCGCGCGGCATGGCGGGTTGGATCACCCCTCCCCGCCTTCATCATACCGCAGCGTTGACGCCTTGTAATTAGTGTGCCCATTATGTTACGTTTGCATGAAGGATACATTAATAAAGATTAACCCTGTATTTAGCGTGACGTCGAAAATGTCGATCTTGATTGCAGAAGAATAATAAGAGCGAATGTATACCAATCGTCATTAGAATAAAAATAAAATGTATGTGAAGTCAAGGATTTTAAGTTTATAATACAACCTATATTGTGTTCTAAAAGTGCGTGATTACTGTATAATGCAAGTTTTTAGGTTTGTTTACATTTTTTTAGATTCTACTGACGATTGGTATAAAAACTAACCCCCTTATTCATAAACGTCTGCTAACTTAACAAGCCGCTAATAATTGTTTGTCCTTTTCGGTCTTAACAATGTGTCCATAAGAGCAAAAGGGACAAACAATTATTAGCGGCTTGTTAAGTTAGCAGACGTTTATGAATAAGGGGGGTAACTCCCTTATTCATAAACATAGAAATAGGAATAAGACCTTTCCGACCTTTGTGCCTTTCCACAAACGATATTTATTTAGAATACCGGGAGTGAGGTCCGCGACGGGCGAGAACTCGCGCAGCGGGACCCGTCAGGACTCAGGTGTTGTGACTCACCCAGCGAGCTGAGCACGGACAAGTCGACAGGCTGGATGGAGTCCCGACAGTCGAGGCCGAGCGTGGTGCAGGCGGCGCCGGGAGCGACGACTCGCGCAGCGGGACCCGTCAGGACTCAGGTGTTGTGACTCACCCAGCGAGCTGAGCACGGACAAGTCGACAGGCTGGATGGAGTCCCGACAGTCGAGGCCGAGCGTGGTGCAGGCGGCGCCGGGAGCGACGACTCGCGCAGCGGGACCCGTCAGGACTCAGGTGTTGGGACTCACCCAGCGAGCTGAGCACGGACAAGTCGACAGGCTGGATGGAGTCCCGACAGTCGAGGCCGAGCGTGGTGCAGGCGGCGCCGGGAGCGACGACTCGCGCAGCGGGACCCGTCAGGACTCAGGTGTTGGGACTCACCCAGCGAGCTGAGCACGGACAAGTCGACAGGCTGGATGGAGTCCCGACAGTCGAGGCCGAGCGTGGTGCAGGCGGCGCCGGGAGCGACGACTCGCGCAGCGGGACCCGTCAGGACTCAGGTGTTGGGACTCACCCAGCGAGCTGAGCACGGACAAGTCGACAGGCTGGATGGAGTCCCGACAGTCGAGGCCGAGCGTGGTGCAGGCGGCGCCGGGAGCGACGACTCGCGCAGCGGGACCCGTCAGGACTCAGGTGTTGGGACTCACCCAGCGAGCTGAGCACGGACAAGTCGACAGGCTGGATGGAGTCCCGACAGTCGAGGCCGAGCGTGGTGCAGGCGGCGCCGGGAGCGACGACTCGCGCAGCGGGACCCGTCAGGACTCAGGTGTTGGGACTCACCCAGCGAGCTGAGCACGGACAAGTCGACAGGCTGGATGGAGTCCCGACAGTCGAGGCCGAGCGTGGTGCAGGCGGCGCCGGGAGCGACGACTCGCGCAGCGGGACCCGTCAGGACTCAGGTGTTGGGACTCACCCAGCGAGCTGAGCACGGACAAGTCGACAGGCTGGATGGAGTCCCGACAGTCGAGGCCGAGCGTGGTGCAGGCGGCGGCGCCGGGAGCGAGCACTGCGATGGGCGAGAACTCGTGCAGAGAGCGGGACCCGGTTAACGACTGTACAACATCGGACGATTAAACATTTTATCATTTTATTATTTTTAGAACGATATTTTAAAAGTGAGTTTTAAGATGGATTGCAAAAAAAATGTACAAGGTTTGCCTAAAACTCAGCGTTGTACGAGTATTATCAAAATGCTATTAGAATGGGACTTGGAAGTACTGCTGACACAACAGCGTATAAGTCAATCTAAGATAAAAGATGAATTAATCACTCACTATATCTATAAACAACTCTTTTCTTGGTAAATGTTGCGTCATAGTGTATTATATCAGACCCCGGGAAAATGAGGATTTCCGGCCAAGTTGGTATATACGGCCGAGCGAGGCCGGGAATCCGTTTTCACGCCGAGGGATGTATAGTGTTTTTCTCAAACATACAAACAAATACAAAAAAACCGGCCAAGTGCGAGTCGGACTCGCGCGCGAAGGGTTCCGTACCATTGTCAATTTATTATTAAAAAAATACAGTTAAATCAACCTACCTTAAAAACTATAAGAGATAATTTAATCAAACCGAAAATCGTTGATAGAGTTTATTAATGTGCATAACATATATTTTTTTTAGAATTT
>JALPQI010023993.1:0-15060 GCA_025490895.1 Thaumatotibia leucotreta | reverse complement strand
AATTAGATACTAGGGTGATGGCACCAGTCATGGACATTGAACCAGTTATGGACATATTTTTCTGTTACTCAAAATATTAAGCAAACGTTACTTCATTTTTTTACAAGTAACACTGAGCCATAGCCCATAGACCCTTAGGGTCTCACCAAACTAGTCGACGCCGTTTCGGCTAATCGCGTACGGAAAAAGCTTTATGTCAACGCAATAAGAGCGAGGACATCGTAAATCGGCTCGGCCCGCGCGAAACCACGTCTTTCGACGGGAAAACGGCGTTTTGCCGTAAAGCTGTTCGCATTCGTACGACCCCCGTTTGCAGCCTAACGCACACGTTCGCATTCCTAAATCTCCTAATACCGCCGTACGGTGCCGGAAAGAGTTGAACGGCTCCGATCACGGCCGAGTACCTACGATAAGGACCGGTCAGAGCTGGCGGAAGCCGTTCAGCGTCTTCGACGGCCGAACATAGCTGACGACGGCCGAAAAGAGCCGATGACGGCCGAAGTAGCTACTGATGCGTTTGTATTTATTCATTTGAATTATTACCCACATTAAAATCTGCAATAGATCTGACAACACGAAGTAATACTGTCGTAATCATACACGTCTGTTCAATTTCAAACTAGTTACTTACAACTAGTCTCCAAAAATGAGATTTACGATTGCCGATCACCCGCTGTCCTATCTATCTGTTCGTCGGACTCAGCGGCTGTACGTGTGCTGTCTGACGTCTCGACGGCAGGACGGAGCACGGGAGAGCCGACCGCCGCTTTACAACTGTTGCGGTAGCAAATCGCAGCCGATCGAGTGTTTCGGCGGCCGTAAGGAGGTTGAGACTGCTTAACGCAGGTGTTCAGCCGCGGAGACGGTCGATCGGCTAAATGCGAATAGTGTGGTGTAAAACACTCGGCGAAAGCCGACTCCGCGTCGATTGGTTTGGTGAGACCCTTAAGCTATCATAATGACAATGTCACATGAATCGGCCGTTTTCTTTCAAAATAGTGGCCGAGTGAAATGTAGCTGCTCGGCGTATTACTTTTAAAATCCAGTTTTATTACCAAAATCGTTAAGGAGGTAAGTAGGTATTTCTACATTTTGTGTTGTTATTGTTGTGGTATATGAATATGTGTTATTATTTTAAAGAATATAATGAAATGAAGGGGCAAATGAGCTAATTGTAGTATGCCAATGCGATGTGTTTCTTTTTTTGTTTGTCGTTGTTCATTACTGGTTTTGATATGTCATGAAATTCTATAATGGACACGTGTCCAAAGTTATTGTTTTTAACTTTTTTTATTTTATCGATTATAATTATTGCTTTTGTGGTGCTAAATAAAAGTACGTAAATGGTTTTGAGATTGGTATTTATTTTCCAATAATGGACAACGTGTCCAAGACTGGATTTTTGAAGGTGTCCATAATTGGTGTTCTATGTTTTATCTTAGATGGCGCCAAAGAAAAATTATACACCCAAGCAAATGGGTCAGGCTTAGGGATTGCAATCCAGCAGTGTTTTCAATCCAGCTGGATTTTTGCTGGATCGGCGTCAATCCAGCTGGATCCAGCGCGGATCCAGCGGGTAGGAAAAATACCAAAAAAAAAACGTTTTTTTGCAATAAAACAGGTTAATTATTAATAATAATATTCAATGTTATGAAAGGGAGGACAGTAACGCGTAATTTTTTGCGAATTATATACCTAAAAAAAAACTTCAAAAATAAAATAATAAAGAAATTAAAAGACACGACTGCCGTTTTAAGCTAATTGAGAAGTGACAAATTATTCCTTTTTCAGCTTAATTCTTGTGAGCGTATCTACATATAGGCGCTTGTCTTATTACTATAATATTTTCTTTCGATTGAAGTCGGGGAACTTTTTGTTTTATTTTTTAATTATTTTATTTATTTGAAACGTTTTAGTGTACCCCTTAGTTTAAAATTGGATAGAATTTCAAAAACCGACTCCGCAGAGGGCTGAAACTTCGCTCCGGGGACGACCCGTCATATCATCATCTGAAAAATCGCTCTACCTTAGCTCCGTCACCTCACTTGAAGTTTTCAAACTAATTAAATGTCTCAAAAATAAAAGAAGTTTTGGCCAAGATGAGTTGCCAGTACCACCCTATTTAGTAAGAAAATGCGCTGAAGAGTTAACCCCTCCTATGACACTTCTCATTAACCAGTCTTTTACAGAAGGAACAGTCCCAGATCTCCTTAAAATGTCCGTTATTAAACATGTAGGCCCTTCCCTTCTAAATTTTTTTTATAAATTTTTGAAATCGCTATGTCGAACCGATTTTTTTTGTGAAAAGTTTAAAATATGTATTTAACGATTCTCAAAACGGTTTCCGAAAAGGTCTTTCAACATCGTCAGCAGTTTTCAAGTACACAAACGAAGTTTTAAACACAATAAATGACAGAAAATATGCTATTGGTATGTTGCTAGTTGCTAGGTATGAGCAAATCTTATGATTGTGTTTTATATGATATTTTATTGCAAAAATTATTTGGAATAGGTATTAGAGGCTCAGCACACAATTGGTTCATACCATACCTTAATAAGGTACCTAAGGACCTGTAGGTCGTACACAATGCGTTGAAATAGAATATCAATATCACAACTACATCACAGGCACCATACAAATATTTAAATCAGATAAAACGAATATTACTCGATCTATACCCCAAGGCAGTGTTCTCGGTTGTGTTTTATTTTTAATCTTTATAATAAATGATCTGCCTAAATGTATAGATAAATTTTGTACTCTTTTTGCTGACAACATATCTGTAATTCAACTTTGCCACAATCAATTAGATTTAAATAATAGCTTAAATACTACCATTCAAAATATCGTAATCTGGTCGGATGATCACAATTTAAAGCTTAATTTCAATAAACTCATGCAATTTAGACCCAACCAAAAACGTAGCATAAACATAGATTTCTCATTCCGAAGCACTACATTAGAATCTATCCACTCTTTCCCACTTTTAGCCATACACATTGTTTCAACCATAAATTGGAAGGAGCACACGTATTATTAGCCACGGCCGGGCCGTCTAGGACTAAGCGCGGGATCGCGGAACCGTTTCAAACACGACGTAAAATAAGTTTATGTAAAGTTGATTATGCATTTTTTTGGTGAATTTTATTTGCGGATCCGCAGCGCTGGATCCAGCACTGGCTGCTGGATCCAGCAGACCGAAAAATGCGCTGGATCCAGCTGGATTGCTGGATGCTGGATCCAGCAATTGCAATCCCTAGTCAGGCTAAAATGTGAATAATTATACGAATAAAACTGATTTGAGATATATTGGTCTGTATTTTAATTTCACAAACATTACACTGTCCAACAATGGATGTCTATTAATGGTGATAACATGTCCGTAAATGGGTGTCTATAACTGGTACTGTCCATAAATGGTGGTCCATTACTGAGTTTGTGTTGTACATTACTGGTGTTTTAAATAATCTCCAAAAAAACTATTTTTTTACAAAGAGCATATAATTTTTAGATATATTTGTCTTATCTAACTGTTTGTCCTATATTTCTTTGTCAAAAATAAAATCCATAGTTTACATTATTAAAAAAAAGGTGCTCATAAACAAAAAAATAACAAATCAGTGACCTTAACATGTCCATGATTGGTGCCTTCACCCTAGTGCGGTCTTAAGCCAAGAAGGATTTTCGGTTGGGCGTCTTGAAAAAAAAATAGTGCAAGTTTGAGTGTCCTACCGATTACTCCTAAGCTATTAAGCTGAGCGGTATCAAGTAAATTTATATTGAAACCTTGATTTCATTTCTATCACATACATTACACACCTGCAGGTAAAAGTTAGTGAGAATTAATTTATGATTTTTTTGTGACATCCTTTCAACTCACCGAAAAATAGTCCGGCCTTACCCGGGTGTACCTTACATCTGTAGAATGCTAGACATTCTAGCACTAGCAAGACTTCGTTTGTTTCGAATTCCAACGCTACAAAACAAAAGCAACTCGATTCGCAACATTTTCATTAAACTGTATGTAATTTGTACTAGTGCAAGATCCTCTAGGATTTACGCGAAAAAGTACAAATGAATTAAAGAAACAATTTTATTATAGGTTGACCTTATGTCGTTGCAATTAGTAAACGGTGACTGTACAAGTGTACAAGAATCGAGGAAATTCAAATATGCCAAGATTGCCTGTGAGGTTGCAAACAAATATTTTAATACCACTACACAGATACGCATGACTACCTGAAGAATGTCTCGAACAAACATACAGACTGCTTTCCAAAGAGCCGAATATACAGGGTGTTCCACGAGCCACTGAAAACCTTGAACGGGGTGATTTAGTAGGCTATACTGAACATCTTTTAATATGGGGCCAATGACGAAATCTAAAAAAAAAATGTCTTTTTCATACATTTTGACCGATTGATCACGTCACACAATTTATCACATCTCAATCACATCACATGTCAATCACATTTTATATGAAAAAAGGCAATTTTTTTTTAGAGGCCTGTGTTAGCTCCATAGTAAAAATTATTCAGTTTAACCTACCAAATCACCCCGTTCAAGGTTTTTAGTGGCTCGTGGAACACTTTGTATTATGTAGAGTCATATAATAGAGAGCTTTTAGTGGAAAAGTTACCGCTGACAGCTGTCGGGTTCCTCAGATATGAGGAAGCGAGGAAAAAGAGAGATTTAGATTAAAGCGGCAGAATCTGTGGTAAGCTGCTAAGTAGTTACCTCTCTTGCAGGCCCTCCAACTCCTCATCCTGTTCGTTGAGCGTGGAGTCCAGGTCGAGGTACGGACCGTAGTCGCCATCTTTGAACACCTGCAGCGTCGCGTCGTCCAACTGTTGACAAAATAATTTGTTATAAGCGGGTTTAAAATAATAAAGTCGTCAGAACTTTGACAAACAATATTTTTAACCTGGAACTACACTAATGGTGCTTCCACACTTGGATTTTATTTCTGTTATAATGTTATACATACCGTAAAACCATACAACTATTTATAGTCCACTACTACAACTATGGTCCACAAGTTCAACTCGTAATTAAGCATCAACGGAAATATTTTATTTTGGTTTTATCTAAGTTTTTTAATCATTAATGAGGAGACTTTGTGTAACAACTGAGTCAATAATATAATAATTACACTAAATCGAAGATATTTGACTTAGTTTTGGACCATAGTTGGGATCGAGCTTATGGACTATAAATGGGTAGTTTTACTATAAATCAAAGTGTAATAAGGACAATGCTATATGTAGAATACTAAAATGTCAAAGAGAGATGTTACATCACTACATAGTATAAAATAAAGTAATTTTTTCTGTCGCTACGTCCATTTGTACGCTTAAATCTTTAAAACTACGCAACGGATTTTGATAACATTTTTTTTAATAGGTAGAGTAATTCAAGAGGAAGGTTTTTTTGTAGGTATAGTACCCGTGCGAAGCCGGGGCGGGTCGCTAGTAACCAATAAATAGAAGTCACGATGGCACGAACAAATTTTGCTAGGGATTTCCATTAATGGAATGTTCCAATAATTATTATTTTATCGATAAGTTTTTCTTCCTTATTACAGAAGGAACATTATGACTTTGAGATAAATTTATCTAAATTAGGCATATTTGTAAAGCAGTCGAGGATTAAGCTTAGTTAAAACATAGTTAGTTGTTAAAGTTGATTTTTATTTAAATTTTTACAATTCTTAAAAAAATACATAATAGGTACCATTGCTGCGTAGTAATCAGCATATATTAGTTATTTTCTATTTTATCCGTTGAGCTTATCAGCCAATATGAAATTTCATTTCAAAATTAGTATTCACTTAATTTAATATCGGAAAATAAGTCCCTAATTAATTGATTGATTGTCACCGCGACTTCTAATAAGGAATAAAACAAACGGCATATTCAATTCAAATCCTTCTGTAGCACAAAACCACCATTTCTTATCTCGAACATTTTAAAACGAAATAACATTAATCGAAGTATCTATTAATAACAGAGTGCTTATAAGTAATATTATGTAATATATAAGCAACTCTTCCATTCTTACGGCTCTGAAGAGTGGCTTACACTTAGTGCACCTAACCTACCTTTCCCAGCGCTATCTGTCTTAGTCCTAACATTACTTTCGCGAAATGCATGCATGCACTGAGCGGTTTGATTCACCTATTGGCATTCTAATTTGTTGGCTCTGCTATAGATGGCGCTTAACGGCTAACTTTGTACATGATTATTTGAAGCAATAGAATAGGTACAGTCACCGTCAATATCATGAAAATATATAAAAATATGTGATAAGCTCTTTATGACGCTGTGACTAAAGGCGCATTCAGACCAAACGAGCAATCGCTATTCTATCCCCCTCTCTAAGAAATCAACAAATCACGTTTTGTGTATCTATCGAATTTCGTAGAGTAGGGGGTTAGAATAGCAAATGCTCGTTTGGTCTGAATGCACCTTAAGGCTGTGTCAGATATCGCAACCAGCGTGGTATAAGATACTATATATTGACGGTGATTGTAGAGTCAGTTAAGTACAGTCAGTTTTAAGATCCAGCAGAGCCAAAAATATGCAAAACGACCTAGATAAATTAAGGTAGAGTATAGGTACATCTGTCTGTAGGTACCATACGTATTTTGGAAGCAACATTTGTACCAATATTATGAGACGTAACCATAACATATTGCCTGACAGTTATCGACTGAATCGCTTGTGTAGCACCCTATCCTGCAAATATATATTTATTAAATAGCGTATGCTAATAATACCTAATGTTATTATTATGATTTTCATTTAACACCTTAACGTTATGTAGAAGTAGGTATGAAGATGACATCACTATGAAATAATCATATTCGCATCGCAACAAAATAAATGATGTCGTAAAAATAAATGTTTATTGATCTATTGAAGAATCGGCTCTGTAATAATATTTACACTGACGGGTAAATGTGAAGGGTACTTAAAAACATTAACCTCGTAAATTTTTCGACAAATGTTGTCATATCTATCGCGGTAATCGTCAGTATCAGGGATACTACGAACAAATAAAACATGGAAGCCCCACGCCATACTAAATTGCCTTTCAAAACTGGTCCTGAATTTTAGTTGACAAGTGTCACCCCCTCTTCAATGCATCACGGTAATGAATTTCAATATCAACGTATAAAAACTTAAACCGCCATTTAAAAATTAGTTTAAATAAATAAACATTTGTCAAAGATGTTGCGCAGAAATATGCGCGGTGTTAAGAAAAGTGCTATGTCCTGCCCATCTTAGCATAATTTAACAATTTATTTTGGGGATATTTTTGAGCTGGCGTAAGACGTCCATGTTATATTATGGTCGCAGATTTTTAACAACAGCTTCAGAAAGCAAATTATGAGATTATGGAAATTGAAACCACCTATGACTCGGTCAACAATTGACTGAAAGCCAACATTGCCGTCGCTAATGTTGTTTACTACGGTAAGGTGCTAACTCCCGCTGCATCACACGTGTCCTCGGTTGGCCGGTTGCCAGGGCAACCAATATCACATTCATTCAGGGACTTACAAACACGAGAGAACGTTGTTGATAGAGAACCAATGTGAGTAGATATTTTAGCCCAAAATACTGACGTACAGTCAGCAGCAGATATTGCTAAGCGGGTAGGGTGTTCACAGTGATCTCCACACACTCTTATAGTCTTAGCAATAAAGTCGTGCAAATTTCATTTTGATCACCCTGCCCGCTTAGCAATATCTGCTGCTGACTGTACAAGTAGTCGTGCAGTCGACATCATATATATCGCAGCGGCCAGGGTGCTCACAAATATCTGAGCAGGCGGTAGTCGATAAATAAAAGAAGTCCCTATGACATCCTCAAAAATCCAACCATAATTCCGACCACTGATTATAATTGGCCGTTTAGTATGAAAAGTGTAAGGATAACTTTTTTTATAGACAAAATGTGTACGCATGCTGATTTTACCCTTAAACCTGTCAAGCTGGAGGTTCCGGGTTCGAATCCCGGCGAGGGCAACGTTTGTGTATCTATTTATCACAAATATTTATTCCTTGGTCGTGGCTGTCTATAAGTATCTATATGTATCTATGAATTTGGCGCGTCCTTATTGCTAGGACTATAAGAGTGTGTTAAGATCATTGTGAAATTATTAGGCAGTTCATGGTAAGCACACAGGTCGCGCGACCACTACGAACAAATAAAATATGGAAGCCGCACGCCATACTAAAATGTCTTTCAAAAACGGTCCTGATTTTTAGTTGACAAATGTCACCCCCTCTTCAATGCATCACGGTAATGAATTTCAATATCAACCTATAAAAACATAAATCGCCATTTAAAAATAGTTGTGATTGGTCCGTCAAAGTTTCCGATTGGCTACGAGTATATTCTATACTATAAACATTTGTCAAAGATGTTACGCCGAAATATGCGCGGTGTTAAGAAAAGCGCTATGTCATGCCCATTTGGGCACAATTGAACAATTGTGTTTGGGGGCATTTTTGAGCTGGCACTAGACGTCCATGTTATACAGGGTGCTCGCGAGGAAACCAAAAGATTTTAATGCTGAATTCCTGAGCATATTTAGAGTATTTAATCTTATATAAAATTTCCTGGATTCGGCTTGATTCCAGAGATAATTAACCTTTTTTCGAAAAAAGTTTTTCGACGTTACTCGTCATAAAACTTCTTTTTGATTACCTACAATGCTAACACAATGTGTTCTAATATTACCACACAATCATAAAATAAGAATAGACTTGACGAAAAAACCTGTCCCTAAAAAAAATCAATTCAAAAATTAATTTTAACAAGTTGTTGTTATGGTAACTATTGGAAATGTTAAAAAGTATTCAAAAAGTCTAAAAAAAAGAAAAAATATATATTTTTTGTGGAATTTGACATTAGGTCTCATAATATTTTTTGTTTATTTTGATGTCTAGAACGCATAGTTAAAATCTTTCGGTTTCCTCGCGAGCACCCTGTATAATGGTCGCAGCGCGACCACCATTCGGCAAGCGATCGCAATCCGCGTTGCAATCTGGGGCGGCCCGGAATAGGTGTCCCTTTTCCCAACGAATCTGGGACCGGGAAGACGGGATAAAATTAACACTGTAGTCAGTTAGCAGAAAAACGGAAGCGCGGCGTTTTCCCTGAACGAGGTGTCTTTGGCTCGGTCAGATTACATAAACATCTTATTTTTGTATTTTAGAAAAATTGCAAATCCATGTATAAGTAGTTCGGGAAATATTATTTGACGGACTGTTATCTTACGACCTTTTGTTTTGCGTTAACACTTACTAGACAATCAGCAGTCTAGCACTTTTCTATTGTTTTTTATAATATTTCCAGGACTATACAATTGTACATACGTATAGGTAGGGTAGGTACGTAGGGATAGGAATATACAGGGTGTTACACCACCTACTGAAAACCTTGAACGGGGTGATTCAGTAGGCTATACTGAACAACTTTTACCATGGAGCCAATTACGAAACCTAAAAAAAAAATACTCTGAAAGAATAGGTAAGTAACTAAGAGTGTAGGGAAGATTTTTTTTAAATGATTTACGTAACTACTGGGTACCTACTCGTAGATATCGGAATAATTAAATAAAGCAGTGATCAAAATGGAAATAGTATGCAATTATTTGGTTTAAAAATTGTACGCAAATCTCTCGCAATGCTTGAGAGCACTTTGTATAGAGTTACGAATGCTACTTTTTTGATGTTTTCTGATAGGGAGTATAGGGACATACATAGGTTACATTCTACATGTCGTCGGCTGACAACCAAAACTCACTATAAAAACTGTCACTACTCTTAGCAACGTCGTATGTCAGTACTGAATGGGAACTGAGATACGAGCTTTAGTTCAAGAAGGTTTTTAGGGTACGTGTGCGGGTCATATACAAAATATGTGAGTGAGTTTAGTGAAACGTCCCACTTTATCGTTTGCCATAAAGCCGCTTTGTCAGTTTATTCATATGAAAATACAAGGAATGTCGACTTTATTGTACAAACAAAAGTGGGACGTTTCACTAAACTAACACATAGGTATAGTTGGCGTTTTCCTGTGGAGTTGTGGACATTGCAGAAGTTAACAAGACACCTCAATTATTGATCGATCTTGCAGCACATAAACAGGGTCACCTCTTTTATATTTTCCTATCAATAAACCATCAAATACATGCACGGACAAGCTGGTTACTACTGACAACAGAAAATATGATTTTTATTTTGATCAAAGTCATATGCGTCAAGCAAAATAAAAATCATCTTTTCTGTCCGGTGTAGCCATACCACACTATAATTCAATATACTCTATGCATACCATACTTCATCTGGTCCGGAGTAAGATGAAGGATTTTAAATTCAAGCGATAAAATATCCAGGAGTTCTGTTTAAAGTAAAACTTACCGCACAATGACACATTTACCAAACAATCACAAATCATAGAATAAAACACGTGAAGCCGATAGATAAATATGCAAGCAAGCTATAAACCTTTTAGCATTCATAATTCGTCTTCATGTCTTTAAAACAATGTTACAGAAATAGATCCGATGAGCAAGGCACAGTTTTCGTCTGGATTACTCACTAGCTCCTGAAAACACCTGGGCTTTAAAACGAGTCACGTATTTAAAGAGAGATAAAATGCGATTTTTATCGGTAAGACCGTGTCCTCATTTGAGCAGTCAAGGCGAGTATGGCTGAGACCTCATTTGTTTCTATAAAATGCGCACAAATGATTAATATGATTTTGAATTAATAAATGATATACAGGGTACATTTCGGTCTTGGGGTAGGAGTGAATTAACTATCCTCTACTACTAATTGACTTAACTATCCAAAAAGGTTCAATGAAATCGTAATTAGGAGATTTTTTTCGCGATTTCTTTGGAGTTAGTTGCTCAGCGTGACTGTTTAAGGTGCGTTTAAACCAAAAGAGCATTCGCTGTTCTGGCGCCCGTTCTACGAAATCAACCAATCACGTTTTGTGTACCGATCGAATTTCGTAGAGTGGGAGGTTAGAACAGCGAATGCTCTTTTAGTTTGAACACACCTTAACTAGTACTCTGTTCGATCCTGCTCCACGACCCAGATGTCATCCTGTATAGTGTTATAGTACAAGTAAGTGGTAAATATTATCATAATTCGTTATTCTTTTGCAATTTCCAAATATTTTTTTCCGAAGAGACCTGCTACTATAAAATCAAATTTGCAAATGAACTCGTTTGTAATATTCAATCCCTATTGAATATTACAAACGAGTTCCAAAGCAAAATTTATTTTTTATTATTATTAGGGACTTGACTGGTACCAACCGCACTTGACAGGCAATACAACATTACCCAGCAGATGACTATTTAACTTCAAGGTTCAAGGTTGGAGCCAGGGGTCGGAACCGGTTTTTTAGAAAAACCTCGAAATAGCTCAATTGTTGAAAATGTTTTACAGTCTTTATGTAGTACTCAACATTTTATGTAATTATAAACAAGGTATTTTTGAATTACTCCATTAATAAAAAAAATACACCAAAGAACGAAAAAGAACGGAATTCGAACCGTTCTTTTGTATGGAGAAAAAACCGGTATCCGATCCCTGGTTGGAGCAACACGTCCTTAGTCTGTATTCTAAAACAATGAAATGATATAAATTTAGTGTGAAAATAGTGTCTATAGATACCTAAAAGAAAGGAAACAAGATATATTATTCCAAATTATTCTATAAAACAGCTCTTATTATTATTATTATTAATTCCATGGATAATTATAAATATTAGATGTCATATACCAAAGAAAAACGACCAAGATCACCTATGTCCGAGGTGGGGTGGAGGTGGGTGGTATTTATATAGTATTAAGTAGTGTGACTACTGGAGAAAAATTAAAAGTACAAATCAAAATATTTAGTTAATAAATAATTTGATTTGTGTTTTCACAATATGTTCCATGGATAATGTCATAAAAATTGGATGTTACTTAAACGAATTCGCGAGCAACAAACAACAGCTAGTGTTTTAATTTTAAAGAATTGATGGTCAAATAGAGACACGGCACCACGATATCCTGTACATTAGAATCGCTTTTGATTCGAGTTGAATGACTTTTCGGCCAGTTATGAAGGCAATCAACGACGGATTCATATGAAATACCAAAAACACTTACCTACACGAAAATATATATTTGTTTTGTATAATATTAACATTTAGAATAAAACCCTTTATAAGATAAAGGGAATTTATATTTTTCATCATGTTTCAACATTTTTTAACATTGTGTCAAAGTGGGAAGAGTCCAATTTTGCGCGTTTCTGACTGTCTGTTTGCCTCTCAAAGTGTTTAACATTCTAAGTTACAAGCTTTACGAGTAATAAAATTATGTTTCATTAAAAAATATTAAACACTCACCATCCGGCTAGAATGCTATCAAAATTCTTTGCACAAAGCCGCGGGATCTTTTTTAATGTAAGTACCTAACTACGTATTTATTTTCTGGTAAGTACCTTACTAGTTTTAATTTTACTTTTATCTTGTATCTAAGTGGCGTAAAAAACCATTAAAGAGCATATCGTATAAATATTCGCTCGTAGTAAATGTTAAATATTTGCTGCTTCGTTAGGTAGGTACTACATGTTTATAATGCCTAAAGATGTGGTCTTGTCTGAACAGTCTTTAAAAATAATAATAAAACACTAATTGAATTTGCTTTAACCACGTAGCCATCTAGCCACTTCCAGCTCTCCCTTTACGGTGTTTCTATGCAATTTTTTACGCGTTTTTATTGTTCATTACCATCACCAATTTATTTTCCGTTTTATAAAAGCAAACGAGACTTATATGCCAGAATAGCATAGAAACATGCGTCTGCTACAAAATAACCGAAAATGACTCCATTATTTATACGCAGTTCGTCAATAATTTGGGAATGGTAATGACTTGATTTGTGCGACGGATTAATCGCATCTTAGAACTACCCTTCAGCTTGTGATACGATACGACATAGCTTCCACCTTTTCCTGCTATGTTATTCTCTTATTCACACATTCGACGCTGCGTTCGTCAACGAGCTCGACGTCGAGACAGCCTTCACTTCGACGTCGAGCGCAGCGCTGCGGAAAACGGTATTCAGATTCACTACGTAGAACAGCTCGACGTTGAACTGTAGGCGGTGACGGCCGATGACAGCCCGACGCTGTTTAAGCCGAGCACTAGTGTCGTTTAAAGTACATTAGTGAATACCATTTTTAGGCTCGACGCTGCCGCAGCGCTGACACAGCGCTGATAACAAGGCGGTTTCCTTAGTGAATAATACAGCTGCACTTGGTCCATGTAGCTTCGTCTTAGTTAGCCTCTACGTCTCTTGGATGCTCTCTTTACCTCGCGTATAATTGGAAGAAGACATATCAAGTGGGCCTTTGAAAAAAATACTGTTGGTAACACGAAAATAAAACTGGAAAATATAATTACAAGTAAATTAAGTTTGGTTGTTCAAGTAAAAAACTGTATAATAAAAAATAGTACAAGCCGCCAGATTTTATGTTGAATATTTGTATTCTGATCAGACTAACGAGGTCTTTCGATATTTACTTGTAAGAGAAAAGTGTCCCAAGCCCAGATCCTATCCGTTACCATTTTCGATAGAAGTTCTATAGCGGTAATGGAAAGGAATGAACGAAAACTGTCTGTATTATTTGGACTCGATGGAAAGAGCTACGAGTAGTTACTGTAGTTAGTGATTATTATAGCCTACTACCGCGAAAATCGAAATTCGTAAATTTCGGGGATTTTTCTCTGTCACTCAAACGAAGGCGTCATTAGAGTGAAAGAGACAAATATTCGAAGTTTACAAATGACCGCCGTTGGGTAGGACAGGACAACCGTAAAAAAACCTGTGTTTAAAATGTGAGGGTGTCACTTTTACGAGATCGGGACAACAAAATACATGTAGGTATTAAAATTTTCAGCATAATTTTCATGTCACCAACAGTATTTGTAACTATTTTTAACGATAGCCACCGAGGCGTAAAACATGTTTCATTGTGTATACTCGTATGGTATGGTTATTGCCTATAATTTACTTAAACGTTAAATTAACGACAAGAGCATCCATTATTTGGAATTATCACCATCACTCATATCAAGGTGCATTCAGACCAAACGAGCATTCGCTATTCTATCCCCCACTCGACGAAATCAACGAATCACGTTTTGCGTAACGATCGAATTTCGTAGAGAAGGGGGTTGGAATAGCGAATGCTCGTTTGGTCTGCATGCACCTTCAGAGATACTGGAGCGGAATAAGTGTTCAAAAACATATCATAATATATTAATATCGCCATTCATTTTAAGTATGCGTAACCTGTTATTCTAATTAGTAATACTAATATTAATGCATACTATTTCTATTGTATCAACCGATACGGCCGCTGCTGCTATAAATGCCATTTTTTTTTCATTAGAAATATAAGGGCCTCGACAAAGATGATTTGAAATTAGATACCTATAGGTTAGGTTGTTCAGTATAATTTATGTACCGATATTAAGTTGATTAAGATTTGTAAATAAAGATTTTTAACTCTGAAAGTGCATTTAGACCAAACGAGCATTGTTCCGAGGAGAAGTTTCATAGGTTGCGAAACTTCTATAGAGAATGTTCTCGGATATTTACATTTTACAAGCAATCTAATCTGTCAAAAACTTATATACATGCCTTTTAAGGTATATTTAATGCCCTGTTTACCTAATTCTGAAATATTTTTCATCATTCTTCTTCATAACTTTTTTATAAGTCCTCATGGAAACATTCTCAATGAGAACGTACTCTTAAATTCCGAGTACATTCCCGCAATTTTGAAAATATTCGACAATTGTACATTGCTATTCGTTACACAAAACGTGATTCGTTGTAATTCATTGATTTCGTAGTGTGGGGGATAGAATGAGCGAATGCTCGTTTGGTCTAAATCCACCTTTAAAATCGATAGTTGTCTCATAATTTGCCAAATATTGCAAAAGACGCAAACACATACATATTAAATC
>JALPQI010023992.1:0-12196 GCA_025490895.1 Thaumatotibia leucotreta | reverse complement strand
CGACGATGACGACGTCGACGTCGAATTTACTTCTTCGACGCGGCCTTCTTCGGTGCGGGTTTCGCCTTGGGAGCGGCCGCAGCCTTCTTTGGCTTGGGTGCTTTAGGCTTCTTCGTGGGTGGCTTCGCGCTCTTCTTGGCCTTAGAAGCGGCCGCGCTCTTAGCTTTGGAGGGCGTCGACGGTTTCTTGGCGGCGGCGGGCTTCTTCTTCGCGGCGGCCGCCTTCTTGTCCTTGGTGGCGGCTTTAGGTTTGGCCGGGGATGCGGCTGCCTTCTTCGCCTTAGCGGGCTTAGCGGCGGCGGCGGGCTTCTTAGCGGCGGTCGAAGATTTGGCGGTAGACTTCTTGGCCGCAGCGGGTTTCTTGCCTCCCGAAGACGACTTAGACTCCAGCTTGAATGACCCAGAAGCTCCCTTGCCTTTGGTCTGAATCAGTGCACCGGATTCGACGGCGCTCTTAAGATATTTCCTGATGAACGGAGCCAGCTTCTCGGCGTCTACCTTGTACTGGGCTGCGATGTATTTCTTGATAGCCTGCAGGGATGAACCGCTCCTCTCCTTCAACTCCTTAATGGCGCTGTTCACCATTTCGGATGTCTTCGGATGGGTCGGCTTCGCCTTAGGCTTCTTCGCGCCGGCAGATGCGGACGCCTTAGGCTTCTTCGCGGGCGTGGCCGGAGCGGGTGCGTCGGCGGCAACTGCGGTGTCTGCCATGTTTGATTTAATTGAAAAATTAAACAAACAAATCAAACGAGAAAGTCGAGAGAGATGTGGCTGCGAACGAACGCGTAACGCAAGTGAGTACGGTAACAAGCGCGAGACGACCAACACGGGCGCTGCGCTGGCGAATACTAATATCTCAAAACGTTCGGGGTCTTCACAGACTTGCCTCCTCTCAGAGGCGAGTCGGGGGGGCCATATCTGGGCTATGCCCATTTTGGCAGTTTCAAATCGCGGTCTGTCAACGGACAGACCGGTCTTCTTGTCGTCGTTTCCGACTTTTGTTTTTTCTCTTCTTCTTCGAACGTCTTGAGCGTCTGTTCGTTGGCCTTCTCTTGGCTTTGTGGGCTCAAGGTTGGCCAGTCTGCGGCTTAGTGGATCGTAGGTGGCCTGTCTGCGGCTTTGTGGAGCCTAGGGGTCTGGTGGAGGCACGAGCTCGCGTGGTTGGGCTCGTGGTCTTCTAGTGTCAGGGGGGCGGGCGTGCAGGGGGGCAATCCCCTGCAGCAGCGGGTGGCGAGAGTTGTCGGCGCGGCTGAACATCCCGCGCGCGAGGTTTCCGATGAATGCGTCCAGGCTCTCGTGCTTGAGGCTTCTAAGGATGTCGCGGTTCCGTACGTAGCGAGGGGCCCGGACGATTGTCCTCAGGCTCTGCGTCTCCTGCGCTCTGAGTCGCCGCCTGGTTGTCTCCGCCGTCCTGGCATACCAGGCGGGAGCCGCGTACGTCAGCCTGGACCTGACGTACGTTTTGTAGACCCCAAGCTTTGTACGGAGCGGAAGGTTGCTGGTAAGCACTGGACGCAGTAGTGTGCGCGCGGTTTTCGTTCGCCTCACCACTTCCTCCGAGTGCTGCTTCATGGAGAGGCCCCTGTCAATAGTGACCCCTAGGTACTTAACTGTATGTTGCCATGGGATTTCCTCGTTGAAGAACTTCAGAGGTGGCGGCGGTTTCTTGGCTCCTGTCAAAAGAGCCTGCGTCTTGCCCACGTTAACGGCCAGTCGCCACTTGGCCAGCCAGTCCGGTAGGGCGTCAAGCTGTCTCTGAATCTTTAGAGTTGCATGCGCTGGGGTGATTGACGCTGCGTAAAACGCAGCGTCGTCCGCAAAGAGTCCCAGCTTGACGCCGCTGGCCACCGGTATGTCGTCCGTGTAGCGGGCATAGCAGGCTGGGGACAGGCAGCTCCCCTGAGGAACGCCCGCTCTGATCGGGCGTTCTGATGATGTGGCGTCTTCAACTGCTACCACGAAGCGCCGGTCGCGTAGGAAATCCCTGATTACGTGTATTACTCGACGTGGGGCCGAAGATGTCGACAACTTGTCTAGCAGGCCCTCGTGCCAGACTCTGTCGAATGCCTTCTCCATGTCGAGTAATACGGCAACAACGTGTTCCTTGACGTTCATCCTCTCTGCCATGAACGCAAGGACTCTGGTGAGCTGCAGAGTTGTGGAATGCTCCGTCCTGAAGCCGAACTGCTCTGGTCTTGGCTCGATGTGTGGGAGGAGCTTTCCCAGAAGCAATCTCTCAAAGACCTTGGAGAGGGTACTCAGCAGCGTGATCGGCCGGTAGCTGTCCGGTCTACTCCTGTCCTTCCCCGGCTTGGGAAGCATGATTACCCGG
This sequence comes from Thaumatotibia leucotreta, assembly GCA_025490895.1. Lineage (NCBI taxonomy): Eukaryota > Metazoa > Arthropoda > Insecta > Lepidoptera > Tortricidae > Thaumatotibia > Thaumatotibia leucotreta. Next base: position 9,865 of record JALPQI010023992.1, on the reverse strand, counting down.
CCAAGTTTCCACTTAGACGGGAAATGTCCCGAGCGCATGATCCCGTTAAACAAGCGTGTCACCGCCGCTATTGTGCGCTGCGGGAGGTGACGTAGCGCCGCGTTTGGGATCGAATCGGCGCCCGGGGCCTTCTTTGGGTTGCAGCCTCTAAGTGTCCTCCTGACTTGGCCGGGTGTGAAGTAGACTGGGTCTTCTTCTGCATCCGGCTGCTGCTGGAAGTACCTCTCGACTCTCTGCACCACCTCCCGTGTGTGGGCCTCGTCGAGGGATGGATTCGGCCTGAACTGCTGCTCCAGACTCTCAGCGAACAGTTCTGCTCTCTCCTCGGCCTTATACCTCAGCTGGCCGTGGGCGTCTCTGATCGGTCTGATTGCTTCAGCGGTTGTTCCCAGTTGCCTGCACAGTTTGTGGATAGAGGGCAGACGATCCCCTATGCTGGCTATGTGGGTCTCCCAATCCTCTGCAGAATGCTCGTGCAGTCTTGCCTTAACCTCCTCCACCAGTCGGTTAAGCTCCTGCTTCATCACTGGGCATCTCGAGTGCTGCCATCTCCGTCTCAGCTGACGCTTTCGCAGTATGAGTTCCTTGATACTTGCCGGAAGCGGTTTGCACCTTTCTCCGGCAGGTATGGTTCGCGACGATGTTGTCAGCGCAGCTGTGATGTTCTCGGTGATGGCAGCAGTGGCGGCTTCCACCTCTTCAGCCGTGGAGACTGGACCTGGGATGGGATGGTCCAGGGCGGCTACGAATGCCTCCCAGTCAGTCTTCTGCCTCGTCTTCCTCCTCGGGGCAGAGCATGGGGCGGCGTCCAGTACCATGAGCACTGGTCTATGGTCTGAAGGTAAGTCTGGGAGGACCTCCAGTGCCATGGTTACTGGGATGTCTTTTGCGATTGTGAAATCTATGATGTCGTAGGACGTGAAGGCATCGGAGTAGTGCGTGGGTTCCTCGGGTCCCACGACATCATAGTTCCCCTCTAGTGCTGCCAGGTATATTGCCCTACCTGGGGTGTCGGTGCGTGAGGCATGCCAGGCCAGGTGCTTGGCGTTCCAGTCTCCCGCCAGGATGGTCGGCACTGGTGACTGGAGCAGGGCACGTAGGTCGGCTCTGATTGTGTCCAGTGGGTTTCTTGGTGGGCGGTACACAGCGAATAGCCGGAGGTCGCCATCGGCCACCCTAATGTCGACTCCAAGTGCCGTGAAGGAGTTTAGGGGCTTGAAGTCGACAGGCTGGTGGACGATGGATCTTCGGACCATCACGGCTAGTCCTCTGAACGGGTCTCCCTGCTGGTTTGTCTCGTTCTTTTGGTACACTATGTACCCTCCCATCTTGATTGGCTGCTTGGCGTGCGTTTCGCTGACTAGCAAGACGTCGACGTTCTGCTCCCGGAGGAAGAGTTGGAGCAGTTTCGTCTTGCCAGTCAGCGTCTGGGCATTCCAGAAGACCACCCTCAGTCTACTGGTGTGCGTGCTGGGTTCCGAACGCTTCTGTGATGGCCTTCTGGACCGCCTGCGGCCCCTGCAGCGCCGCCTGCATTAGTAGGGCCTTAATCATGGCGGCCAAGTCCATGATTGGGGCCGCCTCCACTGTCGGTGTTGTGGTGGGGGCTGGGGTTTCTGCTCCCGTCTTACCGGGGAGAGAAGGAGGGAGAGGAGCCGTTTCTCCTTGGGCCTGGGTCTCCGTCTTCTTCTTCTTCCTTCTCTTCTTCTTTGGTTTTGACGCCGTCGTTGGTGGTGCTTTATGGCCCCTTTGTGTGGGGGCATTTGCCTGCGCCATTAGGGACGATGGCGCCGACTCCTCCACCGTGGGTCGCTCCAACGCGGCTCTGGACACAGGGCCTGGCCTTTTAGGGACCGTGTGAGCTGCTGTACCTGCCTTCTTGTTCCGCGCCTCCTTGATGTAGACTGGGCAGCGGCGGTAGTTGGCAGGATGGGGGCCGGCGCAGTTTGCGCAGGTGGCTGGTTCTGATCTCGGCCGGGTGCAGTCTTTGGCCGAGTGGGGGCCTGCACACCTCACACATTTCTGTGGTCGGTGGCAGCCCTGGGAGTGGTGCCGGAACCCCTGGCAGCGGTGGCACTGCGCCGGACCCTGCTTACCCCTCCAGGCTTCTATTTTCACGGAGTCTATGCACAGCAGCTCTCTGATCCCATAGATCGCTGTAAACTCCCTTGGGGGGCCGGACAACTGCACAAAATAAATGCAGCCTGATCTGTCTCCCCTGCCGCTGATTTGCTTGACATACTCCACCGGGTAGCCAAGCGTGATACATGCCTCCTTTATTTCTTCCAGAGGTGTGTCTACGGGTAGCCCTCTGAGGGCCACTTTCATTTTCTTGTTGGCGTCAAGCTCGTATATGTGGTATTCGAGCTTGACGCCATCGGCTTCAAGTGCCTCCAGGTGGCGGATGCAGGTCCTGTACTCCTCTTCTGACCTGGGATTAAACCGGATCCCCCTACGCAAGGCCCTGGTGTGAGGGGATCTGCCCAGCTCCTGGTGGATGGCTCTGAGCACCCTCGGCCAGCCGGGGAGGACAGGAGCGACTATGCTCGGGTATCGGGGCTTCTTCGTTTTGGGCTGCTGCTGCGGCTGCTGCTGCTGCTGCGGTGCTTGCTGCTGCTGCGGCGCTTGCTGTTGTTGCTGGGGCTGGGCCTGTACCTTTATTGTTCCGCGCTTGCTTGTAGTTGGGGTTTGCGCGGCTGCTTTCGCAGCGTATGACTGTACAGGGTGCAGGTCCGCCCCTGCTCTGCCTGCGGCAGTGGCTGATGTGGTGGGTGTGGCGTCTGGTTGGGGTGCCGCCTCTGCCTGTTGCGTTTCCATAGGAGACGTGACTGCAGCGGTCGGCGCCAAAGCCGGGCTCATGGTAGGCGCTGTTGGCGGGGGGTCTGCTGGCGCGGGCCCGCTCTGGGGGGTTGCTGTTGTTGTTGGTGGGCGGGTGGGAGGTGCCGCGAAAATGTCGCGGCGCGTTACCTTTAAACCCCCCAGATCGAAGGTCTCTGGAGGGGGCGCCTTCCAGGGCGCTGGTGCTGGTGCCGGTGAGGCCCTCTCCGCGAGGGATCTCGAACGGCGTCGTTGGAGTCTGGGGTCTCGGGGCGGCGATGTTACGCAGCACAGCTTCTTTTCGTCCCTGTTTGTCTCCTGCGGCGGGCTCTCCTGAGCTCGCTTGGGCGGGCGGAACATGTCCGGGTGGATATCCGCCATCCGGAGGTATCTCTCGTCATCGGGATTGAGCTCGCAGTCGAGCCCCATCAGTCTCTGCTCCAGCCTTATGAACGCGGCATTCCACGCCTTCAGCCTGGCCGAGGCCCGATCCGTACCCAGAATATGGGAAACCACAATCGAATCAGATTGCAGTTCCGCCATGGCGGGTCCGGTCAGGCTGGCCGGGGCGTCTGGGGAGAAGGGCCGCGCGGTGGGCTTGGGCAGCAGTTCCTCTGCTGCGGGCTCTCTCGGCGCTAACGCGCCGAACATTTCCTGGAGGATTACTGGTGACTCACCTCCGGCGTCCAGGAATTCGTCGCTGGCGGCCAGGGATCCGACTTCCGACGTGGCGGGCTGCAGCAGGTCCCGCCAGCTCATCATGCCGTCTTCCTCTTCCGGCGCCAGCGTCGTTGGCGATGGTCGAATCGGCTCGGGTGCTCCGACACCGGTCCGGTGGTGGCGATGATGCTGTTTATCTTCGGTGGGTAGGGGAATTTTTGTCTTTTTTCCCCTACCCGACGATTTACTTCTGCTTCTGTGACTTCGGCCGGCCTCGGGAACACTCGGGTCGGCTCGTGTTTTTTCATGTTTTCTGGTGGGTAGATCAGATTTTCGATCTTTTGATCTACCCTCCCGTTTCTTCTTCGACTCCATCGCTCCGAGATTGCTTCGCGATGCCGATGGGGTCCTGTCCCCGCATTCCCTAGCCCGGGGCGTCCGTTTGAGCGGGACCGGGTTCGGGAGATGCGGCGGAGGGCACCGGCAGCGTTGCGGCTATGTAGGGAGCTTCAGGCTCCGGACGGGTCCGGGCCGAATTCGGGCGGTTATTTTAACAAATAACTTAACGAATTTCGAGAGTGGTTGTTGCGTCCGATCGGTTCTAGCGATGGTGCTATCCAATATCTCAAAAGAGGGAGCCACCGTTAATATATAGTTTCACGAATAATCGTAAGGTAGACCCATGCAGTCATAGACGTTTTCTCGTAATAACACTTCGGAGTTTTCACTTGCTCTTTTATGATTAAAGTGAATTTATACCGATATATATTGCGAGTACCCGTATAATATTGGAATTGTACGTTCCTTATGAAATGATATATGGTATTAAATAGTATTTTTGAAATTTAGTCTACGGACTAGCGCACGAGAGAACATTACTTTTGGTATTATCGGGTGAGGACACCTCGGGTCAGTTTAAAAATTGATATTTCTCAATAATAAACAAATATAATGATATTATGCGTCTTCGCTGCGAAAGCGAAGATACTATATATGGTGGTGACACAATAGCGTTGATAGAAAAATATTGTTATAGTATTATTTTTACGTTTTATCTCCACTGTCGTAAAACAGACGGACCGCGAGTTGCGCCAGTGCCTACGTGCAACGTTCCGTCGCCTCCTGGTAACTAATGTAATAAAAAGGGAGATGAATTTAATTAATTTATTTTTTACAATTATTATATATACACGTATATCTTAAATGCAATAGCATGTAGTAATTATGATAATATTATATAATAAATCGTTTAGTAAGAGATACTTATGTAAGTATACCTCCTCCGCGCGGGCTTAATAGAGAGATGATACCTTAGTAGTTAGTTTTTGGTGGGTGAGATTCATTAAAAGATCTCTCGACTAACACACTAATTTGACTAGAGTTTCGCTTAATGATAGTTATCAATCTAATACAGGATATTAATTAGGTTTTTATAAATCTTCGGCAACCACCATAATAAAATAACCTAGGTAACTAACTAGTGTACCGTTATTGAAAGAAAGAAGGAAGGAAAATACATTTGTTAATAGCTTAAAAATAAATAGAATTATTAATAAAATCGCCTGCTATTTATAAGATACCTAGTCTTACCGAATAGAAAATGCCTAGGTGTACGCGATGACGTAGGTGGGGGTGTCGTGCGGACTCGGGGGCGAGAGTTTCAGTTCGATTTTAGCCTATGAAAATGGCGGATTTTCTGTCTTTTTTTATTTTCATTTTTTGTCTCGCCTTAACATATTCACTTCAAAATTCGTCTATAAATTAGATCAGTGCGGGTCAGGTGAGCCGAGATTGCACCTGTGAGACCAGGATAAGACTTGTGAATTGTGTTGCGCGTGCGTCGGTGGTGGTTGTTCTCTAAATGTGATAGTTATTTAGTATTGTTTTGCATTTTTTTTTTTTTTACGTGTTTGATTAATTGCCGGTGGTCAGGTATTTAGTGTAAATGAGTTGCGTATGTTTTTAGTTTTTGTTTTTGAAGGTGTGAACGTTTGAAGTGTACCGCTTATGTGTGACTTTGACGATTTGGATTGTAAATTTGTAAAAGGTGAGTTGCTAGTGTGTATATGTTTTATAATTAATATATTCAAGTAGATAATTATGTATGCATGTATGTTTGTTTGTTTGTATGCATCTAAGTATATGTCGAAAAATCGGGATAGGAGCTAGATAGATGATGTACCTGAACGCTCGGTCGGTCGGCCGCTCGCTCGCCAGCCCGCCCGGCTTTTCTGTCGGTCGCATGTACGTCCTATTGGAATGGAGATATCGTGATATCGTTGCAGCGACGGCGGCGGTTGTTCGTCTTCGTATTAAGAATATACTTGTGGAAGTTAATTATTTTTATATATGGGGGGGTGTAATTTGGCAGTTATTTCTAGGCTAGTTATATAGATGGATATAGTTATATCGAATATAGCGTTTTTTTTTTTCACTACGGTCAGACAGACAGATCAATAATATAAATACTGGTAGTATATATATATAGTGTGTGTGGCATATGCATGTATATTATATATATAAAGTAAGCACATATATACTTAGGTACTTGCTTTCGAAAGTGCGAATTTGTAGGATAAAAAAAAAAAAAATACTTTCAATTCCGTAACGACAAAAATGTATTAACGTTTATAATACTTTCAGAGGACGGAGACGGCGGAGTGGGAGGAGAGCCTGCGTAGCGTGGCCGAGGCTGATTGACTGACTGAAAAGCACGCAGCAGCATACGTCATAAGAGTCGAGAATTTACTAAGAGACGTGTGCTAGGGGGTAAGTAAGTTTATTATTTATTAACCTCCTCCGCTTTTATATGTATTTATTAGTTATATATTATTACGCTGAGATAGATTGATATGTCTGTCTGTGTGCGTAGGTAAGAAACGCTTTAATACTTATTATATAATAGAATGATATGCGGCCCTGAAAAGGGCCTTTTGTAAATTGCGACAGACGACGCGAATTACGCGAAGCCTGTGCGCGGTGGTCGCACGCACGCTTGCGGGCGGGCGGGCGGCCGAGCGAGTTGGCGCTTAACCACCGAAACCGTAGAGGGTGCGACCCTGGCGTTTCAGGGCGTACACTACGTCCATGGCGGTGACGGTCTTCCTCTTGGCGTGCTCGGTGTATGTGACGGCGTCACGGATCACGTTCTCGAGGAACACCTTCAGCACGCCGCGGGTCTCCTCGTAGATGAGACCGGAGATACGCTTGACGCCTCCTCTGCGGGCCAAACGGCGGATGGCGGGCTTGGTGATACCCTGGATGTTATCACGAAGCACCTTCCTGTGGCGCTTGGCTCCTCCTTTTCCCAGACCTTTGCCTCCCTTACCGCGACCGGTCATCTTTTCTGGTTAAGTTTTGATATATCTCTCTCACGAACGGAACACGACACACGACTTGCGGCGCGCGTCGACACGAATGGAATAGCTCCGATCACACGGCCCGGTTCGCCTTTTATACGTTTTACCCTATTGCGGGGAGACGGGGGACGCGGTAGGTGACAGATAATTTATATTTTCCGAGTATTAAAGTATTATATATTTATCATAATCTTAATATCGTTTCTTAAATGCATTTTTATTAATGATATATAATTACTTAACCTACCTAGTTCATTATAATACTACTCAAACTACTTGCCTGACGTACTTAGGCCTCATTGTAACTTGGATATTCACATTTCGTATTTTAACATCATGATCGTCGTCAATTGTCTTCTGTTCGTTTATATAAATATTACATACATACATCACATATCGTATATACACGATATAACCCAGTCGCCTTTCTTATGCCTAGTTATATTCTAGTATTTATTTAATGAATTACTAAACTGTATATTATAATATAACTACGTATATGTATATTTTATGTTAAGACCTTTATTGGTCTGTCGGTCGATTGTGTTTTAAAATTTGATTGATTTACGAATGTGTTATGTGCAAAGAAACCATCATAGATATTTCAATTCGAATCGTGTGTGGCCCTGAAAAGGGCCTTTTGATAATAAAAAATAAAGAGAGATACGAGTCAATTTCGCATGTCCGGAAAATCGCGGACCACGGTAATGTATGACACGCTCCCGTCGATATTTTTTTCTAAATTAGGCGCGTTCGCCGCGGATCCTGCGAGCCAGCTGGATGTCCTTGGGCATGATGGTTACGCGCTTGGCGTGGATGGCGCACAAGTTGGTGTCCTCGAAGAGACCCACCAGGTAAGCCTCGCTGGCCTCCTGAAGAGCCATAACGGCAGAGCTCTGGAAGCGCAGGTCGGTCTTGAAGTCCTGGGCGATCTCACGGACCAGACGCTGGAAGGGCAGTTTGCGGATCAACAGCTCAGTGCTCTTCTGGTAACGACGGATCTCACGGAGAGCGACGGTTCCTGGCCTGTAGCGATGGGGCTTCTTGACACCTCCAGTGGCGGGCGCGCTCTTGCGAGCCGCCTTGGTGGCGAGCTGTTTGCGGGGCGCTTTACCACCGGTGGATTTACGAGCGGTCTGCTTGGTACGAGCCATTTCGTAAAATTACACGTGCGTAGTCTACGTTAACGAGTCACGAGCGAGAATAAACGGTCCGAGCGCCGCGCGGGCTCCTTTTATATTACGGACCGAAAGGGACGGGCTTAGTGTTCGTGCGAGCGAGAGGGAGATATATAAAAAAAATAAATGATATCTATCCCCCTTACTCGTGAGATTACTAAAGTATACATAACATAATATACATTATATATATATTTTTTTCCTTTTAACCCAACCTAACCTAACCTAACCTAACAATTTGGAACCTAACATTTTCCAACCTAACATTTTCTAACCTAACATTTTCGAACCTAACCTTTTTTTTATAATATATATATATATATATATATATATATATATATATATATATATATATATATAAAAAACTGGCAATCAAGTAACCACGTCGCTTTTCTTTCTTTATATTTATATCACAAATATAAAGATTTAAGGTAATTTGTTATATATTATTTAATATATTTGTGATAACACGTTATACGTATCGAAACTACACTTATTCATCGAACGTAGAGCGAGTCAATAGGCTTTATTTTATTAAAATATTTATTATATTTATATTCGTTCTAATGATTGTGTGCGTGTTTGGTTGATTGATCGATCGATGTCAATGTTTACTGTCTAGAAACTGTATACATATATTATGTTTTATCAGAATTGTTTTGTGGCCCTGAAAAGGGCCTTTTAGGTTGCAACATGTACAACTAGCAATCTAGCGAGCGTGTCGTGTCGCTTTTGCCAAACTCATCACACACATTATTATTTAATTAATAATTATGTACGACGAGGTAGCGCAACGCGAGGTGACGACGACGCTTACTTGGAGCTGGTGTACTTGGTGACGGCCTTGGTGCCTTCACTGACGGCGTGCTTGGCGAGCTCTCCGGGCAACAGGAGCCTCACAGAGGTCTGCACCTCCCTGCTGGTGATGGTGGATCTCTTGTTGTAGTGAGCCAGGCGGGACGCTTCGGCGGCGATGCGCTCGAAGATGTCGTTAACGAACGAGTTCATGATCGACATGGCCTTGCTGGAGATACCGGTGTCGGGATGGACCTGCTTGAGCACCTTGTAGATGTAGATGGCGTAACTCTCCTTCCTCTTGTGCTTCTTCTTTTTCTTATCCGACTTGGAGATGTTCTTCTGGGCCTTGCCGGATTTCTTGGCGGCCTTACCGCTAGTTTTCGGTGGCATATTGAGTTAGTTAGATGTTCACAGTGCGAGAGTCGAACTGAAAATGTATTCTCGTCAGAGCGAATCGGACTTTTGTTAATACCCGCGTACCGCTAGTGGGGGACGGGATAACGAGCGGCGCACCGCTCTCTTTCGACCAATAGCGTATTTTCATAGTCTGGCATGTCGATCGACCGGCATTGCGGCAGTGGGGATTATTACCGTTTCGATGTTATTAATATTGTTATAATTATTCAATAAGTACCTACATACCTATCTATATGTATGTATCTATCTATCTTCCTTCGTATATAACATGTATGCGAACCGAACATGTATTTGTGTCTAACTAACAACAACAACATCATCATCATCATCATCATCATCATCATCATCATCATCATATCCAATTTTATAATATAATATATATATACTATCTTCTACTAACATACCGTACTTTGTGTCTAGAAGAAAACGGAATGTTTGTTGTATTTTTAATGTCAATGCTCACCAAAATATATGAAAATTTTGACGTCATTTAATTGGTTCTATACTATATTATATAAGACTACTAAGACTATAATATTCATTGTAATAAGTGTCAGAAGTATGTACCAATACTTAGATTGATTGATTGATTGAAAGTCAAATCCGTGTCTGCCATGAAACTAAACGTTATCACAG
>JALPQI010023991.1:0-14204 GCA_025490895.1 Thaumatotibia leucotreta | reverse complement strand
AGCTTAAATTTAATCATTTTTTTTATTCTACGCGGTGATGTTGTTGCATTATGCGAGAAAATGCAATAATTAAATTCCTCGCATTATTAGCTAATAGAATCATTGAGCAAGTAATAAACGTAAAGTGCGCAAGACATACACAACAACTCAGCTTGTTAGGCGATACTCATATTAAGTTCTGGGAGTCCTCAAAAATATCTGAACATTCACTCTAACGCCTTGACAAAAGAGGCTTGATCAGATATTTGTGAGCACTCCGACCGCTCGGATATATTTGAAAGCGCCAGTACGGTAAAACTGATCTATTATGTTTGCTCTTTAATTATGTGTCAGTTAATTCTGTCCTCGACTGCACAATAACTATATCAGTTCGGTACATACAAATTAACGGGATTTGATGTTGCAGCTGTATTTTACATTCATATTGTCATAATTATGACACGTATTTTATGATAACGCATGTGTAATAATTAATAACTACGCTAGCTATTGTCTGTATGTTATCGCGATCGTGATGTGGTGCACGTTTATCATCCAATGATTAGTTCGACACTACAACACAAATGAGAATTCTCTAATCTCTTATCAATACACAATCAATGGGGTTCTATGATATAAAGTATTATTTTTTCTTGCTTAAATTGTTAAATAATTACAGTTATTATTATTATTGTTTACTTTCTCATTAAATAAATTGAAATTGAATTCAATTTGAAAATTATAAACAAAACAATTGTTTATATGCAGGATGGCCTGGGTTTTGGGTCTCCTAGGGTTTTGTGGGTTTTAGAAGAATTACAGTTTAATATAAAAGAAACAACCTTTACAGGTCTCATTTTCTAACTGGGTATCAGCCGATATTGCTTTTTCTATGCGGCGTAAACTTTGAACCAGAAATGGGCTGATGCAATTGCAAATATACATATAAAAACTAATAATTTAATTTACAAAAAAACTATTGCAATTAAATTTACGATTAAAAACGATTTAAAACGGAAAATTTACACATTAGTGAAATTATTAAAAAATGTGCAAGGAAGCCTTTTTCAAAAACGAAGTAACTCTGGGCGCTGAATATACCGAAATGAAGTCATTGGTATTAGAAAGAAGCGACGGTGAAAGTAAAGGTTACTTTTATTTATCATTCTTAAGGCAAGTAAGAGTGGACCGTAAAAAAAAACTATGTGCTCTTAGGTAGTTATATGTTTTTATTTTGTTATACTTATACATATAATCGGTACGACTTTGGGTTACGATAATTGATACGTATACGTACTTTCATTTTATGGATAATTTATCCAAATTTACGTCGGTAGTCATAGTCCATGATTGATATCATAATAATAACATAAGCGCGTCCTTATCGGGGTTATAGACCTTAGACGCAGGCGAGACTTCTCTAGATAAGACTCTAGCTATATTTTTCGTGAGAAGGACAGATATATTATGCTCTAAAGTACCTAGTACGTTATAAATGAGATTGTAAAAAATCTCTTACTATTTGTCATTTTGACATGCCTCGTTCAACTGAAGTAAACTACTAGGTTCCTACTGATGACTCAAGGAGCTAAGCAGGAGAAGTTGGTTTCTTATTGGTATCTGAAGTCGGAAAGCCACAGGAACTAGTGAGCGAAGTGGTCTAATGTAACCTTATCAAGTTAGGGCTCGTTAGACTTTCTTTAATGAATAGGTACTAGGTGAATATATGGTACATAAGTTAATTAAAATAACAGGTACACTCAACCATGAGCCATGTCAAAATGACAAGTAGTAAGAGATTTCTTACAATCTCATTTATGACGTTACTTTGCCATTGGGTTCCTGAGTGGCCTAGGGCTATCTTGTCTAACTGTACATATGAATACGATATCAGTTTTATAATAGTAATTACTAATCAAATACATAATTGGTTTCCATTTTCGGCATTCACGGACGGTTTTTAAAGTGTTACATCGTTTTTGTTTATTTTATTTATACTAAATAGAGTCGATTAGGGGGCGTTTCTCGTCACGCCATCCTATCATCTAGGGATTCCGGCAGGCGTTTTAACTACTTAACTATTTGGCCGAATTAATGACTGAGACAGTAATGTGAATGTAGGTCAGACGAGGGGCGCCGCAGTATTCACAGTACGTGCCAACCATTACGCGTATAGGTTCAAATGTCATGTGACGTTGGAGAATGAAGATAGTATCTGGTCCTGTCGTCAGTATGAGTCTGTTATTAATTATTGTACAATGGTACTTGTTGGTACTTAACTTAAATGTGTAAGACAAAATACACCACAACACTTTCAATGTGATATGGACACTAGGGTGACCCATATTTTACGAATTTTAGAAATTATTAACACGTACCCCCTAAATCAGTTTATTTTACCTCAAAAAACTCGGAAAATAAATTTCAGTTCAATTCTGTAACTGTAACCCATGCCGACTTTCATGCTATTTTCCTATACAAACAATGTATGAAAAAGACGATTTTTTTTACATTTTTTTATTTTCTTCTATGGCGTTAACTTAAACTACTGCCTTATAAACATTTTTACAACAGAACAGAAATACAATACATTATTGTCAACTTACTGTCTGCCCAAATTTTTTCATAGTAATTTGTATGGCAATTTCAATTGAAAGTCGGCACGGGTTCCTGTTACAAGATTGAGCTGATTTTTTTTTCAGAGTGTTTTGGGGTTAAACAAACCGCTTTAGGGGGTATACGTTATTAATTTCTAAAATTCGTAAAATATGCGCCACCCTTACGGACACAGGTAAAAGGTTATCTCATAATTTAAGATATTTATTGATATGCGTTGGGTCAGGTCAGCAAACGACCGGTCGTTTTGCACCATTTACTGTCCAAAGAGCATACCTTTCGACTGATATTACGATGAAGTCACTGCGTATTGGTATTTGGAATTTATCGCGTCAACCATCTACTTGTGTTGTGTTGTGTTATAGATATGATAGGTGAAAGGCCACTTTAAAAAAAATACGCGTATATACTTTTATCTGATGAAGGTTTTTATTGAAGAAGATATTGATGTAGATTTTGTCTTCGACTGTACATGTTTCCAGTCAGTTATCAATGTCATAATTACTAATTCTGATGAGCCGAATGCTAATCTTCTTGCAAGCATTCAATTAAACCACTCAGTAACTAAAGTGAATAAATTGATACTAACATCTGAAATACCTATGTATGTTGAAAATATGCAATAGTCATCATTTTATTTATGAGTTTTAAGACGCATTCAGTTTGATATCAACAGGATGTTCCCTGACACTGATTGATAAGTAAACACTGGTAATTGTAAACAGTGAAGAGATCTCAACCTTGCCGGAAAGCTCTTGAAATATTTCTGGAGTTCACTTAAATACGTATCCAGGAGATTTGAAATTATTTCATTTTGTATGTGAGTCATACTCGTACGGTCGAAGTGGTGTACAATCGATTGTTAGAGGCGTGTGCCTCTAACGTACGTTCTGAATTTTACAAATACTATTAGACATGACTGCACGAATAAATAACTGTTCTATTAAGTTTCGGCGCATGTTTACTGACTTATTGTGGGACAACAAATGTCTGGGGATATTATTAGTAATGACTTGGAATTCATGCCTGTACTATACAGGGTGTAATCGATAAGTGTTTACAGGCCATAATTCCGTAAATATGAGAGATATCAGAAAACTTTTAACTGATACCGAAAGAACGTTACCCAGCGAGTAAAATTACATTAATTACTTTTTGTAATTAGGTGAAGTATTATTAAAAATACTAAGTTAAAACGCTCCCATACATTTAGTATGACAACTTACAGCCTTTAAGAATGTACCCGACATTCTTAAAGGCTGTAAGAGAGTAGTAAGATTAGAAGAGAAGAGAGAGTAAGTTGTAAGAGATAAAATCGTCAGAGATTCGTTATTTGTACGAATACATTGTAATAAAATAATACTGTCGTTTATGAAATAATTAATCGAACATTTATTCTTAAATGAAAAGTTTGTTATCTTTGAATGAACGGTTACCTACTAAATGTATGGACGGGTTTGAAGTTAAAATTTGGGGTATTTCTGATTTTATTTCAAAAAAGTTATTAGTGTAATTTTACTCGTTGGGTAACGTACTTTCGATATCATTTAAAAGTTTTCTCATATCTCTCATATTTACGGAATTATGACCTGTAAATACTTATCGATTACACCCTGTATATCGCGGTTAGCTATTTACCTCCTAATACATACGCATACGCATAGAAAACGGAAGCGGCCTATGTCCAGCAGTAGACTGAGATAGGCTGATGATGATATCGTGATTATCTGATAGGCTTGTTTAGAAACAATACAAGTAGATTTGCTCTTTTTTTGAAGATTTATCATTTAAAGTAGGTACCTGACGTCTTTATTCCTAACGGTAACTTAAATATTAGTGTAATTGGTATTACGCACACATTTCGTTTGGTTCTTCATCATAACGAGGTATAAACAAATACTTCCGTTTCATATAACAAGTTCGCCAGTAGTTGTAAGCAAACGAAATCACGAGGTTACGCGTCACGCACTATTATAGTTGAAGTAGGTATATTACCACGAGCAAACACTTTTAAAATGACATATTGACATATATTATTAATTGTTATTGTGTCATCGCTATTTTAATAATGAAAAGAAAAGGTGATAATGATAACAATAGAGTATACTGTGCCGGGAAATAATTTAACGCGAGATAAAACTCTGCCTTCAACTTTATTACGTATCACGGAGAGTTCAAAATAGCTTTTTAATATCTTTCCAGCGGACGTCGTGAGTGGATAATTTGCCATTCGTATATGGGTTTGTTCCGTTCGCTAAAAATACTTTATTCTTCCACTTTAATGTATTGCTTATTATATTCAGACCCTTCTCGTGAATTGAGCATAATTGTCCTTTCCGCGAGGGGAATCAGTATTATGACCTGAAATATACAGCTTCACAAGCAATAATATTAGAATATGTATGGAATCTAATATCCATTTTACTTAAGTACATATTCGTTAGCTAAACGTAGATATTGGTGTTGATAATACCACCCCAGACTAAGCTATATTATGTGAGCTAATAGTTAGGTAAGTAGGTAAGTATGAGTCACGCGTGACTTGCGGGATATAGGCTTAACGCCATAGGCGTCGATATTCTGCAATGTAATTAAAGTAGATACGTATCAATAAATGGGCCGATTAACATTTTCTTGACTCTCGTTTATTAAGTCGTTTAGTCTCGTTGGGTCTTAATGTAAAATCAATCCGAAATGGGAAACCCACTGGTAATGAAGTGAAAATAGTACATTTCTGTTAAAATGCTGAGGTACTATTGTTTTCTGCCGAAAAGTTGGTAATCGTAAAATAGTAAAGTATTTATACACTATTTATACAGTCGCTAGCAAATGCACCTGTATTGGTGCAACTAAGTCTATCAAAAATATTTAAATTTACAGGCCTACATTTAACGGCTGTACAATAAATCCCGATTTGTTTTTAAATATGACCATTTGTCTAATATGAAAATTTTCTAAGTAATCGTTCCGGCGCAGGCTGTTTGCGATCTAAAAACTATACAAGCTCTACTGTTTTGACGTATGGACGGAAGGAAAAACGTGTAAATCATTTTTGTTGTATTTACCCTAGGTGGAATTTTCCACACATCACATCTAAAGATTAGTAAGGATGTTTCATTACGCATCGTTTAATTTTATATCCAAACAAATTATGGCAAAACTCGCTCAATCTGTTCAACAACTTAAGATCACAATACAAGATAAGAAAGAAGAACCCTGCACTGGCCCTGACGAGGAGTTCTGATATATTTGCGTACGTTGACCCAATTAGAAAGGTTTAAGACGATTGCATACAATCATGCATCACACTGGCCTGAAACAGCTAATTACTAATAAGTTACTTGTTACTGATATGCCACCCATCACTTTCCAGGTTCGTGAAGGAGCTAGAGGACGGTTTCGTACGGCACCGGCCGACGGCGCGGCTTCGACAGTCCGCGTCCATGGGCGCGTCGAGCTCGTACAATGAGATCATTCCGCCGCCGCTGCCGCCGCCGCCGTCCATGCTGACGCAGGGCCGCAGGGTCGACACATCCTTGAAGAGGCTGGAGAGGACGCACGACGACCTATTCCAATTGTAGCGGTCGAGACAGCGCAGGTATTGTAGGCTTTTTTCTCGTCGATCTCCTACGTCATTAGTCAGTCACTGTCCATGCTGATGCGAGCACATGACGACGTATTTATTCCTGTTTTAGCGGTCGGATCGAGACAGCGCAGGTAACACGCTGTAGGATATTCTCCCGTCGATCTCACTTGACTGGCTCTGTCCATGCTGACACAGGGCCGCAGGGTGGACACGTCGCTGAAGAGACTTGAGAGGACCCATGACGACCTGTTCCAGTTGTAGCGGTCGAGATAGCGCACGTACTGAGATTGTTGGCTTTTCTCCCGTCGATCTCATTTCTTTAATGCATGTTATTTTAATAAGATGTATTATTATACTGTTTTGAAAAAATAAGTCCACATGAGTTTCTTACTGGTTCTTCACAGGAACGGTGTAGGGTTTGAACCGGTAGTAGTATGTTTTTTCTCTCTCTTGATAATATCAGACGATTCGAAAATGCTTATTAATAAGCTTACTTGAATAAAGAATAGTTTGACTTTGACCTGACTTCGAATTAATGACATTTGTCTCCACCACAAACAAAAACTGTTTAGACCAAGATCCTCTGGTGATTCGGTAAGATTTCTGTGGTTGCCGATTACTCACTGTGTCTGATCTCAAATACTAGCATATCTTACTAAACCTATGTAATCTAAAAGGGAGGGCGTTAACATTTTTAAAAGGGAAACATAAATTACACTATTTCCACTAGAATCACAATGTCTTATGATCCTATATGAGAAATAAACTTTCGTGATTTCGTCCCCAGTTCCACCTACATTTTTTCCTACATGTGTTTTCCAGATATGCGCGTTTCCAATGAGCCCGCGTCACGCCGTCCCCGTGACGTCCCCGTGACGTCACGCCGTGACGTCACCGTTGAGCGTCGCGAACAAGCTCGGTGAGTTGCACGTGTCAACGTCGAGTGATATTAGATATAATATAACTACAGTAATATCAGATTTACGATCTGTTACATAATAAACGTTTGTATAGTGTAATAATTAATAACAGCTAATTGTTAACTATGATAATATGTGTCGATAATAGCTATCGAAATTAGCATGTTCACATTAGATGACACTACAACGATATGTAGAGTCGTGTAATGTTATAGAAAAATATTGATATCTTTAAGAACATTAACTACTACTTATCTAATTATGCTATGGCATACATACTACTAACTCAATCAAAGACCTCTGTATGAATCCAAACAGAAATCAAATAATTATAGCCAAGTTGGATGAGTTAAACTTATGTTTAAATTTCCCCGAACGGAACTATCTATTACAATTGCCCCTTGGTTTCACTTACTCAACTTGACTCGATTATTTTATAACATAATAAATGTCAACATTCTTTGTGCAGTTTTAAGATCCAACCAACTGAGATCCATGAAAACATTGGAAATATACATTGTGGCTGTTATTTATCATTATTTTTTTATTATCTTGTTTATAGATTATATCCATTGCATACTTGGCGCCAATATAGTCATAATAGGATTACTACGTGATTGAATCAGTCAAACGATTTTCACAGAAGATAAAATGAATTAAATATATGTTAGGTACGTTTTTTATGTGTAACACATTCTTCAATATAATTCTTCTCGCAATACCTAACGACCCTAATGTCGACCTTTGTAGATAATATAATACCGAAATTATTTGTTTTTAAAAAGAAAAAACCTAAATGTAAGTCAGTTAAATCACCGTGGTTTTTTATGAATACTAAATAGGTATGTCCATGGAGATAATGTATTAGATAGTATATTAAAGCTGGCCATTGTCACATATCTCTGTCCAAATATTACAAGGTTGCACTTTTATCAGCTTGAAATTTGAATATTGTCACATTGACACTAAGCTGTGATTTAATCATTCAGAAAATGTTACTTAATATACTTAAATATTGGGGCGAGCGAAGTGTCACGTACTGTTGAATATGAGGTTTGTTTAATACTGCTGTCATTTACAGTATCAATTTAATTTATGTATAAGTAAGGATTTTCAGAGGTGACTTAATGTTCAGTACAGCCTTGCTTATGTGAAATGTGCATGATCATAAGAAATTTGTTTATGAAAACAGTAAAATAATAGCTTATCATGTAAATAACAAATTATGATAACCGGTTTATTCAATCCGTCCTGCTGTTTTAAAGGGTCGTACGTGACACTACCTACTTCTAGAATTGCAGGCGTCCGTTGGTACCTTACCATCACGAGCCCCTGTTCTCGTTTGATACCTATATCATAAAATATAGAAGGTGAAATGTTAAAGGTTGTTCTCCGTTTAAAGGCTTTGATCACTATCGTTTTCCAATTAGGTTTACCTAAAAGTTCTGTTTCTCTTTTAAGAGAAGAATTTTTGTTTCACGTAAAAATTTTTTTCTATGGTGCATGTATTTTAAATTAGCCGACGCTCCATAGAAAATGAAAAAAAAAATCTTCCGCCTTTTCCCTAACCGGAACACGTTATTGAACATGCCGTTAACGGAGAACAACCATTAAAATTTCACCTTATATAATAGCTTAAAATGAAGTTTACGGTAGTAACACATTTCTATAGACATCCAATAAATAATAGAGTTGTTTCATTCACAAACTGTGTATTATCTTGACAGAGAAATTGAAATCCATCAAATTCTTTATCTTTTCTGGGACAATGCGCAGTAAAAACTTAAATAAGGGCATTGCAAAAAGATAACGCGATAAATCAAAACAATTGTGTATTATGGTCAGTGTTCTACTTACTTGTAAAAAAAATACATTTTATCTCTGTGTGATTCACATGTAATTTTTTACAGGCATAATACAGTGAGTTACGAAACAAATTGGTTCCTATTCCTATACATATTATGTTGTAATGTAATCGAATTGTTCTTAGGGTGGTTACATAAGTCTTGGACACGTAGCTGACAGGCAGAGTTGGGCATTATCTAGATAATTAGTTATCTAGATTACTATTTGAAATAAAATCATCTCAGATGAATTTATTTGAAGATAATTCAATTGCAAATATTTTAGTTGTCAACTGTTTTATTTGGATAAATTATCTAGATGAAGATAACGGGCTTCGTTTGTTCTTGAAGTAAGCTCATCTAAAACGTCAGGTCAAACAGTCATAATGCCATTGCCTAAACCTATACCTAAACTGGACTGAGTACCTACTCATTTTTGTTAGTCAATAAAAATTAAACAATATCAGTGAGCACGACGGATACATCTCTGTAATAAAAAGATACTAGTGAAAATGGTCCGAGTGAGAGCAACTAACTAGAGGATGGTGTCTCAATTACACAAGTTACCTGTATAAAAAACACATTAGGGTGGCTATTATTTGGGCCGGTATGATTACGTATATGGTTGCAATTTTAGTATTTAGTTAGTTATAACAGTATTTAGTGGGCATTTATATGGAAGCAGCTCGGTCCAAGGCTCAAATGGCTGCTGTTTGAGATTACGAGTGTTAAGTTCTACCCAAGAAATCAAAGACGCGATCAGAAATAATCTTGTGGTTTTAACGATGCAACATATAACATCAAACTTTCACAAATTGCCAAACACACACAAACACCTGAATCACAAATGCCTGAATACCTTAGACTAGAACATCCATACTCACAGAGGATCATTATGAAACCCAAATTATAAAGGCTATTGCCTCCAAGTTTTTCAATTTACGTATGGCTCTCCACGGGAGAAGTACATTTCTAAGATATTTGGGAAATAAAGAATCGATTACCACAAACATAAAATTTATATAGTATTAAGTAGTGTCACTACTGGGGATAAAAATAAAAACACACATCAAAATATTTAGTTTATAAATAATTTGATTAGAGTTTTCACAATGACTTTAAATAAAGCAGGATTGAGACAAACTTCTCAAGACAGTATTGTTTAACAATAGACAGTTTTTTAGTAAAAAAAGTGTCAACTCTCATAGATCCTAATGTTAGCATGGTCACCGTAATTAAAACGAGATGCAATTCTCTAATATGCTTTCTCTGTCGGTCACACTTCTTTGTCGCAGTACTCAGTCCAGTTTAGGTATAGGTCAATGGACATTGCTCATGAAGTAAACTTAGGTAAAGTTAATTCATCTTTTATTTCAAACGTCAAATAATTTATTTAGATTAAAGTTCATTCATCTAGATAAATTCAAAATAACAAATGAAGGATTATTTAGTAATTGAAATAAAAGATGATTTTATCGATCCGGTTATTTGTAAAAAGATAATTTTTGCCCAACTCTGCTGACAGGCCAGTGCTGATAGACACTTATAACGCTTATAAGTGATTACGATCTAATGTGACACAAAACAAATGCATGATTCTTAGTTTCCTCAAAATAATGTAAGTACAGTACATGTGGTTTTCGTTCATTATTGCTATGTAATCTGGCACATAATTATTTCGATCTGCTAAAATTGGATGTACTATGGCTTCCGCATTCTACTAGATTTGTTATTTATCTATGGCAGTTCTTAGTTTCTATTGAAGCGTATATTCTACTGTTTTTATGATCCGTATGTACAATTTTTCTTATATTATATTCACCTTATCTTTTACCTACATCTTGGTCACTGCGTTATACTCTTAAATTTGTTTCTTTTTTTAATGTATTAAGTACCCAGTTAAAGTATATCCATGTAACAATTAGATTGTAGATAAACATGTATAAAATAATATATAATGTATGTAGATATAAATACATAGCAATGCTGTACACGTTGTATGCAATAAGGCTCTAATATTTGTGTGATTTATATTAGAAGTGGTCTTGAAAATTAATGTACGTATGGATGTTTGTATATATGTTGTTGTGGCTATATTTTCTATAAGTTCATAAATTATGTACAGTTTATGTAAAATATGTAATGTAGTGTTTTATTTTTACTGAATTGTCGGCATATCACTATTTATTGAGTTGTATGATTCATGTTTCCGGTAAACATTTTCAAATTATCGCTTTTGAAATATAATTATTTGTGGGCCATTCGTTTGTACATTTAACATTTTTCTTATATTTGTTCTGCCCAGATTCCACATTGATTTCCCCATTTTTAATTTGGACTTTTTATGTAAAAAATCTACTATCAAAATGGTAATAAAAAGAATGTACAATAAAATGGCCCATATGCTTACAGGTATGACAGTGGCGATAAGTACAGTTTCCGATCCGATTAATAAGATTCGATTTCATTGTTGTCTAAAATGCTAGAGATCTTAGCATGTAACCTGAGCAAGAGATTCGAGTTTAGATAGATATAAACTTATTTGAAAATAAATATATTTACGGCCTGTTGCACCATTTCTGGTTAACGCTATCTGTCAATTAAAAAATATCACTATCTCTTTCTTTCACTTGGAAGAAGAAAGGGACCATACTATTTTTAACCGGCAGATAGCGTTAACCAAAGAATGTGAAACAGGCCCTTAAAATACGAGTATATCTACGCGTCGCCACTGTGTATCTTATAAATAACGTTACGTGATCTTATTAGGTACCCATCAATCAAAATATTAGCTAGTAAATAACTGTATAATCTTACCCAAAACAATTGACAATATAACTCCGGGTTTAATCGAAAGCTTAACGTGGATGAAGATGCGAGAATAACATTTCTTGATAAAGTTATTCAAGCCAAAGATATTATATTACTCTAGTTAGATCAGGGCAGCAAAAATAATGTATTAATGTACCTAGTACATTTATGGATCAATTAAAAAAAACATAGTTAAGGGCTTTATAAAATAAAAATTGATGCAACTCTTGTGTTTCGAATTTACCCGTATTTTTTCTATGGCTAAAGATCGTAACACAACGGAAACTATAGTAATTTTATTTTGATTAAGCCCTGAATAATGTACAATAATTAAAATGACCCTTATATCAAATAGTACCTTTAAACCAGAACTACCTGATCCTGATACTTATTGTCACAAGCTATAAAATATTGAACCTTACCTTTAGTATTAGATGAATGTTTCGCAATATTTTAAATTATTGTACCAAGCATTCTTGGCGTAGGTACATCTTAGATTTCGGTATTGTTGTATTTCGTTGTAAAGAATTATCTTTATTGTATTTTATCTACTATCATATTGCATATATTATACTGTTTCGCGTGTTTTCAAATTCATAATCACAATGTTAATATCGATGTATCACGCACGCTGTTCGACCATTGTGTGTTTCGATGTATGCAAGTCTTAAATTTCAGTGCCTTGTGATAGAAATAACTTCCAGATTATTGTAGTTATCAGCTGATTCCAATATTAATAAACTAAATTGTTTGACTCATAACATTATAGTCGGTAAAAGTCGTTAATTCAAATATAAGCAAGAACTTAAATACTCGTACTGTAACGGTAGATTGCACTAGTCGTAATCGCACGGCGTATAATAATATGAAGCATATGATGGGAAAATTCGCAGTAAACTGACAGATCTCGGTAGTTCAGTTGGTAGACCGGCGGACATTGTATAAAATAGACATCTAGTTGTAATAGTTCTATATGTGGCTGGTGCATGTGGTTCTATATGTGGGGACACACGTGTGTTTTGTGTGTGGTTTTGGTTTTGTCAAGTGAGTTTCATAATAGCATTACATACATACATATTATACATAACTTTATCTATGACTGCAAAAAATCGAGTAGGTGGCTGAAGACCAAGCTGTCGTGAGCCACTTTTTAAATTTAAAAAAATAACACCAGTGGCATAATGTTGTATGAAATCCCACTAAAACATCGGTCGTCGATATTCTAATATTAACTATTTTTCCATTTCAGACAACACAAAAAAATTGTATGCATTTTATTCTTTAATTATGGTATACAATTTACATTATATATATAATAATATTAATAAAGGTCAAGTGTCAGCCGTCTATTTGCCAGATTATAATGCTGGAGTAGATAAAAATAATAAACGATGTGAGGAGTTACTAGCTTTTTGTACTATAAATTCAGGGTCGACATGAATTAATGAAAATTTTGCCACCCTAATTTGGTAACTCAAAAAAAAAATCCTCGAGTTACACGGGCATTGCGGTTCTCCTCATCAATAATTGTAGTCACCCAGGATTCTCGATCACGTCGCTGCTTACCTATACACGTAAAATTGGGTCCCTATAACCATGTAAAAAT
This sequence comes from Thaumatotibia leucotreta, assembly GCA_025490895.1. Classification (NCBI taxonomy): domain Eukaryota; kingdom Metazoa; phylum Arthropoda; class Insecta; order Lepidoptera; family Tortricidae; genus Thaumatotibia; species Thaumatotibia leucotreta. The sequence goes on along the minus strand of JALPQI010023991.1, from coordinate 842 downwards.
GACAAGTCCAATATAGATCTATTCACTGAAGCTGGCCCGAATGGACCGAGCAAGTAAGTAAAAGTATCAATGTGTGGACGCCAAAATGCCAGTAGACACAGGTTGATATAGATCGTGCCAACATAAGTGAATGGACCTATACGAGTACTATCTACAGTGTTCTATGCTGCATTTTCGGAGTTATTAAATGTCGGCTTAGTGTCAATGTGTTGTCATTGTCACATTGACATTTTATTATAATTGCAACATAGAACCTTTTAATATTGGGTTAGTGAAGTAGTAGGATATTTATTTGAGCCAATCAACTTTTCGATAGACATATTTTCTGTCTCCTGCGTTACTTTTCATAAACTTATAAATGTACGCCAATTAATACTATACACATATTTACAATGTAAAACCGCTGGAACCTAAATGTATCGATGTGAACTAGTATGGGACCTGACGCATATACAATTTGTAAGCATTTTTTCAAGCAAACTTGATGAAATTGTCACCTGCGTTAAGGGACAAAATAGTGTCGATCGAAAAGTTGATTGGGCCATTTACTACAATCTAACGAAAAACGTCTCTTTGAAATAGGTTCTCGATTGGCCTAGAGTCGCAATTGGTTGGCTGTACTGTAGGGGATTTATGCGTCAATGGATTATAAGAAAGTTATGAATATTTGAGTATTAAAACGCCAATTCTTCAAAACGTATAAATGTGTAGTAAAATGGAAAAGTAAAAATTACTACTATGATTGTTTAAAAATGTCTCACAGACTGGACGGAACGAAAACAATTTGCGTCATTTTTATACCCAACATGTTCCACTTATACGAGTATTCCGTGTAATAAGTG
>JALPQI010023990.1:0-15634 GCA_025490895.1 Thaumatotibia leucotreta | reverse complement strand
TCGAGATGGCAGCCCTAGTTACAGGTGGCACTTTTCATGAACTGAAGGAGAACATTTTGATTACTATACTGAAGTTGACAAACTGGTTTCAAATAAATGGCTTTTTAATTAACCTAAATAAGACATCTATAATGCATTTCTGGTTGTGAGGGTTGTATCCGACCCCCCTTGACATTAATATAAATCCATACCATCCTTCCACAGGTACAGGAAATGCGGTTTCTTGGTTTTGTCTTTGATAGTGGCTTAAAATGGGATAAACAGATTGATGCACTTAGCAGTAGGCTATCTAAAGCGTCGTTTGCTCTATCTCGACTCGCTCCTGCTTTATCAAGTAAGAACCTCCGTATGGCATACTACGCCTATGTAAACTCTATCCTGGCGTACGGAATTGACCTGTGGGGACTCGCGGCTGATAGGGATAGGATATTTTTGCTGCAGAAAAGGGCTATTAGAATGTTATCTGGGGTGCCGCCATTTACTCCTACTAAAGAATATTTCCGTGATAACAAAATTTTAACAATGCCGTCTTTATACATTGTGGAGGTAGCTAAATACATGTATCTACACAAGAGTGTGTATGTTTTGCGTCGTCCTGAACAGCGTAAAATTGATAGGGACATAAAATCGGTCTATGTGAGGCTCGCTAAGACTTCAAACTCATTGGCGGTTGTTGGCATTAAAAATTTTAACAGCCTGGATCGTGAGATCAAAGAGGCGACTTCTTATGACCAGTTTGTTAAGAAATTGAAAGCTTTCTTGATAGAAAAAGCATTTTTTACGGTTCGGGAGTTTTATAGTAAATATAACATTAAATAATTTGCGATCTGATATTTTAGTGACATTTATGTTAATTTTTATTATACTTATGATTGTTAGACATTATTTATTTCTAATTTGAATTGCAATGTATTAAGGTTATAATATTTTTATTGGATTTATGTAGTAAGTTTTGTTAGTATGGTTAGTTGATTAATAATTGTGACATTTTATATTCATTAAATTAATTTTCGTTATTCTTATTATTCTTTGTTATTCTTAATTTGAAATGTGATGTAATTAGGATTTTGATTTTTATTGATGTTTATTTAGTATAGTATATTTTATTTGTATGATTGTATAATTGACTATTGACATGTGTTTTTTACATTAAAGATATTGAATTGAATTGAATTGAATTTCAACCCTAGAACACTCACGAACTATGACGTACTACGTTTGAAATTTTAATGTTTGTAAGAAATCCATTGTCATCGTTCACGAAAGTAAACGTGTCTGGAAAACTTATACGCTCAACAGGACGCCTCAGAAGTGTTCCACGTCGCATGGCACTTGCAGAAAAAATATCACGCGTCATCGGTCCGACAGTTTATGAGCGACTACCCCCAGACATCAAAGACGAATCGTCTAATATTAAATTTAAGAGTCGATTGAGAAACTTTTTATTGGATAATTCATTGTATTTTGTTAATGAGTTCCATGACATAACTAATTTAATATTATTGTTACGTTCGTGGGGTGGGTTTTCTATAGAAAATGTATAAATAAGCCACTAATTAAAACTGAGACTTTAATTACTAATTAAAAGAACAAACACCAAACTAAAACACTGATCACATACTTAACACGTCACACTGTTTCACTTTTACGCTCTCAAACTCGCCGATAGAATCGCAGTCTTCGCTCTTAATGTTATCTCTTCGCTGTCTCGATTGAAAACTACCCCTTCGGCTTGGTCATACTGGGCTTTTATACAAGCCACTCAAATCTACAAAGTACGAGATATTTCGATTTCTACAGGTTTCTCTTTCACACCGTCGAGAATGTTCTCTCTATAGCTGTCTCGTTCACATCCTTCCAGAACATTCTCTCGTGCTGTCTCTATCTAATAGTGCTTTCTCTTTCACTCCTATGGGAAAATCTATATACCGATTTGTACTTGAAAGGCCCGAAAGGGGTCCTGAAAACGCCTGAAAACGGGTTTTCAGGTTATTGCGCCATCGGATAGAGGGTATCCTGAAACGGCCTGAAAACATGTTTCAGGCGCCTGAAAACGACGGTATCTGGGGTGAATATTTGATTTTGTAGTATGTGAAAGAGGACCTTCTGAAACGGCCTGAAAACGCATTCCAGCCTGCTGAAAACGCTTCTAACGTGTCTAAATCATATTTGTAGTTTTTATCATGCCACCGGCGTAACATTATACTGGGTGTTACATTAGTCGTGATACAAATTGTGAAAAACCTGTTAAGATGGTCTTTCTGAACAAGGTTTCCTATGGGACCTATATGAAATTCACGAAAAAAAAATTACAGTTTTCATACAGATCGGTACAGAAGTGTTCATGATTTTCAGTCTCGTTTCATTATTATGTAAACACATTTGTAAGAGATCAGTCTGAAAAAATGTATGCATATTAATGAACTCGAACTGTACTAGTCTTAAAAAAAATAATGATTTTCATATGGGTCCCGAAGGACCCGAAGGAAACCTTGTTCTGAAAGACCATCTTAACAGGTTTTTCACATTTTGTATCACGACTAATGTAACACCCTGCACTTTGTTGACATTTTATTATTAGGCATGTTTTAATCGAGTATTATTGACGATCCTTTCTTGGTGACATCCTTTAGGTATTATTATTTTTGTATTATGAATTTTTTGAATTTGACATTTTAATATGATATTCCAATGCCAGTTAAATATTTTTCTTATCTTGAAGAAACTGACAATCACAATATAAAATCCTAGAATGTACCATGTGAAGTTTGCGAGATTAATAAATAAACTAAAGTAAACTATGCCAAAGTTTACTTTAGTTTATTACTATACTATACTATACTATTTATCAAACTGTAAGAAACTCCGTACTACATGTTACTTTGACAAGGTTCTAGAGTAGTATAGGTTTTCAATAAGTGGAGTGTCAAGGTACATTATTTTTAGTACGGAATTCGATGAGGATATCATACAGAGTGAAACATAAGCCGTGGACTGTAATACGGTTTGAAAGAAAGAAAGAAAGAAAGAAAAAGTAATTTATTCACTAAAGCACACATACGCAGGACTTAACAATCAGAAAACAAAGTTAACACAAAACTTAAAAATAATGTAGGGTACAACAATCTGACCAGGGTTTTACTTACATAAGGTAACACTATTTTATCACATGGATAAAATAGTGTTTATTGTGTCAATACACATGATAAAAAATGATCAATCTAACTGTGTCCAGCAATGTGTGCGATAAGGAAAAGGCTTTGACTCAGCATAATGTTGCAATTCGCAAAAAATTGCAACGCTGTTATTCTGCCAAGGCCCAGTGGAGTGACAAGCAGTATAAATAAATAAATAATAATAAGGTTGTATACACAAAATATAAAATAAAATAAAATCTATTATTTAACCATCTAACATATGTATATGTATGGCATCATACCGTACGTTAGCTATTAAGCTAATTATAATAATTAAGTGGGTAGGTGGTAAAAGGCAAAAGTATTAGGTTACTGGAACTTAAGTGCAAATAATTAATCGTAATATACAATATAATAAAATATAGTGAGCAAACAAGGTGAAGTGTAAAAATTTAAAATTGTGTTGTGTGTTTTGATTGCGCTAGCAAATTTGGAGAGTAAATTAATAAACTAAGACAGTGGGTCAAGATTTACTTTGTGCATCTAATAATAATTCACGTAATTTCCGTTTGAAGGTAAATCTGGAGCCGCAAAGCCTCATTGGAGGTGGCAAATCATTCCAGCATTTGGAAGCCTGGAATCGGAAACTACCTCGAAAAGCGGCACATTTATATTTAGGGGCAATGAGAGGCTTCAAATTACCTACTTTTCTTTCAGACCTCTTCTGTTGTCGCCAAATTAACTTTTCCGAAAGATACGTCGGTGTGCCTAGTTTAATAACATCGAAAAGAAGACAGGCCAGGTGGAGGTGCTGCCTATGCTCCATCCTAAGCAAACCAGCAGTGGTCAGGTAAGGTGAAACCGATGTGCGAGGAGGAATGGTAAAACAAAAACGGGCACAGGCATTTTGAACCCTTTGAATTAGTTTGCGAGTTTTGTTAAAGAGACACGGGCCGATAACTGAATCACAGTAATTAAATTTAGACAGCACGAGTGCTTCGCAGAGTTTTATTCGCATATCTACTGAAATGAAATTACGGATACCGTAAAGTACCTTTAACCTATAAAAACAGTTGCGGACAGTGTCAATAACATGCTCTTCAAACCGCAGATGAGGATCCATCAGAATACCTAAATTTCGAGCGGTATACACTCTCTCAATCGGGATACCATTAATTTGCACATCAACACACTGCGTAAAACCAGCTATCTGTTTCTTACTTCCAAGGATGAGGAATTTTGACTTAGCTGGGTTCAAAACTAAGGAGTTTTTCGCAGACCATACAGCTATATTGGAGAGATCTTCATTCATTACGTGGATGGCAGCTCTAAGGTCATGTTTATTAAAAGGCACCATTAACTGCAAATCGTCAGCGTATAAATGAAATTTACTATGTCTGATGCTACGTACAATATCGGCCGAGTAAAGAATAAACAACAAAGGGCCAAGAATTGAACCTTGGGGTACACCTCTTTTAACAGGTCGGGCTGCCGAATGAATAGCTGACCCATTAGCCATCCTAATTTCGACAAATTGCTGGCGGTTAGTAAGATAACTGTTGAAAAATTTTACAGTGGAATTATCGAAACCGTAATATGCTAACTTCGACAGCAAGAGTGCAATATTTATAGAATCAAAAGCACGAGAAAAATCAAGAAGTGTTAGAATTGTCCCATTTCCTTCATCCTGTGATGTAAGAACACTGTCAACCACATCAAGAAGAGCCGTGCTCGTGCTATGCTTTCTTCTAAAGCCCGACTGCTTCGCTGGTAATAAAGAGCTTTTTTCACAGTATTGGAAGACCTGATCGTATACAGCCTTTTCTAGGACTTTAGACAAAAACGGTAACAGGCTGATAGGACGCAAGTCGCGAACACTCGAGGGACTATTACATTTGGGTATCGGTCGAATCACTGCCGTTTTCCAGATACCAGGGAAGGTTGAAGACGTAATTGCATTATTTACTATTTCAGTGATAACCGGCAAGGTATCAGGCAACGTGGCAATGATCATATCCAAAGATATACGATCGACACCCATAGCATTAGATTTGAACCCTAAGAGAATTTTGGAAATATCTGATTCATTTACCGTGCTTAGCTTAAAAGTAGCAGTGCTATACCTATGAAATTCAAAATAAGTGAGATATGATATATCCTGGCTGTCCGTCCCAGGAACTTCAAGAAAATGACGATTTATTTGCTCAGGATCATTTAAGTAATCCGGGATATATGTGTCCTTTTTCCTAGGCAGTACAAAGCGCTTGAGATTCGACCAAAGAGCTTTAGAATCGTTCAAGTACCTATTTACGTGGTGTTCATAAAAAGCTCGTTTTTCAAAAAAGAGGCTGGTATTGAACAAACTTCTCAAGGACTTGTATTGTTCTTTATGTGCATTGTCTTTCGATTTAGAGTACAGAGCACGAGCACTATCTCTCAGTCTCTTGATGTACCGAACATTGCTCGTAAACCAAGGAGTGGGCTTATGCCTAACTGTAATTACTTTCTCCGCAGCATATGTGTTGAATAAGTCAATAATACGCGAATTGAAAGCAAGAACCATTTCACACACACCAGGATTTGAAGTGACCTTGCTCCAGTTACAATTGGACAGCTCCGCACTAAAACCAGCTAGGTCCATGTCCTTAAGCGGCCTGTATTTTATGACAGAGGGAGTAAGTTTAGGTTTCTTAATTTTTAACTCTGCCGTTATAACTGCATGAGCGCCTAGTTCAGGAATGTGCTTCACTTCAATGTTCGATAACGATGTGTTACAACAGATAAGGTCGATGAGAGTTGAGCTAGTTTGCGTGAAATGAGTCGGTTGTGTGATGTGATTCCGAAGATTGACGCATTTCAGAAAGTTTTGGAATCTAACGGCTGAAATATCTTCAGCATTCAGCAAGTTGACATTAAAATCTCCTAAAAGAATAATATGATCAAATTGGAAAAAAGATAAAATGGATTCCATAAGAGCGTCAATAAAAGAGTCCAAGTTTACCCATGGCGGGCGGTACGCTGTACCGACTAAAATGCGCGTCGATTTCATATTAACAGAAATCCACATTTGTTCAATTTCCGCGCTAGAAGGCGGATGTGGCTGTGTACGAGCCGAGAAACCATTTCTAACATAAAAGCCGACCCCCCCACCGCGCTGGCGCAGCTCGGGTGGACGCGGCACGTGCCGCAGACGATATCCCGGCAAGCTCGGTGCGCGCCCCTCCTCACCCCGCCTGAGCCACGTTTCATTAATCGAAATAACATCTGGCCGTATCTCCTCAAATGTCAACAAGAACTCGTCATGGCGGGTACCTAGCGATCCGGCATTAAAGTGGCTAACTTTAAAGTAATTATCACAATTATACACAGTGAGAAATATAAGTAAATATATGGTTAAAAGTTAATTGATTGCTACAAAATATAACAGTGGTACATTCCGGAGTATAAAAGTGATAAAATAAGTCGTAGTAAGTATATTTATTGTTGAGTGTAAACGACATGAGTGATATAAAAATGTGGTGGATATTATTATTCTTATAGATGTTTGTTGTTTTTAGGTCAAGGTCAAACTTACGCGTCAAACTCGACAAACAGCACTGAGATAATAAAAAAACTGATTTTCGCCAAACACACATCATTGCTGGACACCAACGAGTGAAAAATGTTGTAAAACCTGTGTTCATTCTAAGTATCATTACAAATATTACAATATTGTGTACAACGTTATATATAAAGTAACATAATTTGAGAAAAATAATGCTATTGGACAACAAAATGCTTAACATTAAAAAGAAGCCTAGATTTAAAAGAAAGTGCTTAGAAAAACCTAGCAAACAGCCGAGTTGGAAAAAAACTGACGGATATCGGTTTCTGAGCGTATACGAAATGCTGGTGTATCTTTGTTACGGCGAACATAAATACGTCCATCCTTTGTCCAGTTATAACGCCAGTCCAGGCGACGGCACTCCTGACGTGTGAGGTAAAAGAGCGACCTGTTTTGTCTTGTAAGTCGCTCGTTCACATAGAACCGGCCAGTGACACCGAGGCCGAAGTCGGAGATGTCCGCACCGCGGCGCACCCGCGCCGCACGCAGCAGGTCGGCGCGCGGCGCCCGGCGGGCTAGTCGCACTACCAGCGGCCGCGGCCGCATATTTGAACTGGCGGCTCCCTGCACGCTACCTAATGGGCTCTGGGCGTTTTCTATGACCGACGACTGACGACGAACCCCCACACGCTCCGCGAACACTATGTCCCGATCTTCAAGTGCGATGCCGAGCTTCGTAGCGACTAAGCCGACCAGGTGAGATGGAGATTCGTTCGGCTGTTCCGGGATCCCAGTAATCTCCAAGTCATTCAAGAGCAGATCCTGCTCGCGGTCGCAAAGCTGAAGTTTTAATTCGGCGACTGTCGCAGCCAGCTCGCTGTCCTTGGATTCCACCGGCCGTTCTTCCAAGCACCTGACCTTCTCCTCCAAGACATCCAGACGGCCCGAGAAACTACCAATAAGAGTATGTAGTCCCGCCACCTCGCGGCGTAGGCCAGCAACCTCGTCGCGCACCGAAGCAAAATCCGCTCGTAGTAAACGCAGCTGTTCAGCCACGCCGACGTCTAAGTGACCGGGTGACAATAAATTATCCTCGGCAGCCTCGCTAGACCTAACTGGCGTATCAGTGTTGTCACGCCTAGGGGTCGACGCTTTACATGCCGGGCAGACCCAAGATGGAGCAACGCGTGCATTAGGAGCCATATTTACGCAGGACTTGTGGTAAGACAAGCTACAGCTACATTTAGCGACACCTGTTGCCAGCAGGGGTTTACCACAATTAGCCGCACAGTTAACCATTTTACTTGCTATAGTTGCTATTGATTAACCTGGGACACTATTTAGTTCGACACTGAAGCAATAGATGGCGCTTAGTTCAAAAAATTTAATTAACTATCGACGGGATTAATTCAGATAAAAAAGATCGTGATCGTAAGGGCACAGTTACACTATGAAAACTTCACGGGTTCACTATGTGTAGATATAGTTACTCGCGCTGAGATTAACGCAATAATTCCATCATCTGTTTATTTGTTTCTGTAGTGGGTACACACGTAAATACTTGTTTTCGTCTTATCACGAATAATCCTTAATAAATTACGCTTTATGGCACTGGGATAACACTAACTGCGGTTTATCGAAACTTGAAATATTAGTTATGCTGACTTTAAGACTTTATTCATAAGATTATTTATTTATTTGCGCCCGCTAAATCAGCTGTGCAACCACGGTAGTTGACCAACGTGACGTCACTTCCGTTTGCTAACTATACAAATAAATTACAATTGAGTAACCCAGAAATTACTTAAGTTGTTTTTTTATCTGCTTTGTTTGAGTTTATTTATTTATTTTTAAAGTTAGTATTTTACCTTAGAACTGTAAAAACAGTAGGTAAGAATAATTTATCGTCGGTTGACAAGCAAAACACCAAGTGTGCATATATTTTTATTTTGTAAATTTTCATAATTTTTTAATTTATGGGTAAATTTTGGGTTACTACTCGGAAGCTCTTTCGATCCTTCTTTATTTCTTTCGATTGCCTACTATTGTGTGTCCCACTGCTGGGCAGAGGCCTCCCCTCACGTTTTCCATTCCATTCTTTCGATCTTAATAGAAAAAAAAGGTACCATGGATTTTTTACCCATTTAGTTCACATTTTCGATACACTTTGTATTTTGGGACATTTTTTTACTTTTGGGATCGAAAGAACATAATGAAAATGAACGAAACAAAAAAAAATGCGAGTTAATAGGTACCTACTTAAAATAAAGCGTATCTCAGTTCTCATGCAATACTTGACACATAGGTATGAGGTTGCTAAAAGTAGTGACAGTTTATGTAGTGAGCTTTGGTTGGCAACGGACGTTATACTGATAACTGATAGCCGCAATGCCACTAAAACCGCAATGCAAGTTCTGGCACCGTCTAAATGGGGATTAAGCCAATAAATTCAATCTGCGAATCTACGGAACATCGCCTAATTTCTATTCGCTGGAGCGACTTGTATGGCCTTACCATGAGATATATGCGTGATTCCACACGTATTTTTGTAAATGTATGAATGCAGTTTTTCTTTTTACTAAAATCGAAGCCATGGTTCCTAAGACAAGATTTCACTATCTGTTATGGTTTCCAAAACCTCCCCACTGACCTATTTGAAATGCTCACCCTGTATAATGAAAATGGACGAAATAAAAAGAAATGCAAGTAACAAATACTTACTTAAAATAAAGCGTATCTCAGTTCTGATGCAATACTTCACATACGAGGTTGCTAAAAGTAGTGACAGTTTTTATAGTGAGATTTGGTTGGCAGCGGACGTTATACAAACTGATAGCCGTAATGCCACTAAAACCGCAATGTAAGTTCTGGCACCGTCTAAATGGGGATTAAGCCAATAAATTCAATCTGCGAATCTACGGAACATCGCCTAATCTCTATTCGCTGGAGCGACTTGTATGGCCTTACTATGAGATATCTGCGTAAGTAGCAATGTACCGGCGAGAAGTTTCATAAGTTGTAAAACTTCTATAGAAAATGTTCTTGGCAATACAAATTTTACAAGCAATCTAATAATGCCAAAACCGCTGTATATACATAGCCTTTTAAGGTATATTTTATGCCTTGTTTACTCAATTGTGAAATACAATATTCTTCATAACACTTAATACAAGTTCTTGTGGAAACATTCACAATGAGAACGTACTCTTAAATTCTCATGAAAATTCTCGTAATTTCCGAGTATGCTATGCGTCGTAACTTGTACATTGCTATGCGTGAGAAATCGTTAATGAATTCACACATAATTTACACATCATCAGCCTATAGTACTCCACCCCCACCCACTCCTATTAGGTACCTATGCGTACGGACGCATTAGAAGGTAAATGCCCTTAATCGCCACGCTGGGCAAGCGAGTTGGCGATCGCAGTAGTGTGTCCACTATAACGACGCTGCTGCCCGTCATCAATCTTCGAGAAATAAATGGTTAATGACAATAATGACACTTCAGTCTGTAAAAGTCCGTTTGAACTGCTACATATATTCCATAATTATATTTATAATTTTTATATATGTATCCATAGTAAACCAACGCAATTGGCGAATATTAAGATATTAAATGATCGTAAATAGTCAACGAAGTACTTCATTGAATTCATTTCCGTTCAATTCGGCAATTGAAATACGCGATAGTGGGTCTAGTCGGGCTCGTACTATAAAATACTAACAATTAAAATAAATATTCGAACTAAAAAGTATATTCGAAATATAATCCATTGATCAAACATCAGTACGAAATTATTAAAATCTAAAAAGGATGGAGCAAGTGGTGTGTGCAATTCATAGAAAAAACATGGCCGAAAGATCATATAGAGAGAAACAGATTCTAAGTCAAACCTAGAGTCAAGAGAAAGTAAACTTTAAGTTGTAGAAAATAAGGTCGTTATTAAATAGTAACAACGTTTTACTTGGTTCGGGAATTTTAGTGATACAATTTGATATTGAGAGATACCCTGGTGCTACGAAGTTTCAATCATTATTCTGTGAGAAATGTTTGTCTGTAGTGCGCATAGTGCACAGAGCAGTGTGCTGCTTTTCCATCAAGGAAATATGATCTCAGAAACCTGAACCTACCATTTAGAAGAATTTATACCATCAATCTCTAGACGATCACACTTCATCATGGCCAAAACTTTAAAAGCAGGAGAGTCGACTAAGTAGTTTAGTATTGCTTATAAGAGAGGGGTAATTGAGAGGGGAGGGTCGTTACAAGTCCTTTAGTCGACTCTTACGACCCCCACGGAAAAAGTGGTTCGTAAGAACGAAGATTTACGGCAAGCCTTAATTAAACCTTTTCTGCGCACATCATGCCAAGGATAAATCATCTCTTCATTTCCTCATGATCTTCACAACAATTAACTGTGATTCTGGGTAGAAAAACCGAAAATTTATACCCACAAATTCAAAAATATTAAAATGCACAAAGTCAGAAGATACGCGGCCGCCTCATAGTAAGGCTATTGTTTTGACAAGATTCGCATTCAGCGACGGTGCTTCGAAATTCTGGAAAACCGCAGCTGACAACTTGCTAGTTTTGAACGTCTTCTGAAATCATAACGTGTTTGTACACCTTAGCAATCTACGAAAAACGGAATAAGTATAATAATATCAATCTGCAAATAACCGAGTACATTTCAACATATTTGTACCTACCCAAAGGCGTAGGTAACTACGAGATGTACTAAATTTTGTTAAGAAAGTGATTTCTGTCAAATATCTATTTTTACAATCTTTGGGGGAGGCCTATGTTCAGCAGTGGACGTCTTTCGGCTGATATGATGATGATGATGATGATGATCTATTTTTACATTTTTATGACTCCTATTCTATTACTGTAAACTCGCCAATATCAATCCTTTTAGGCGAAAAACTTAAATTATGTTTAGTATGAGAAAATTAAGGAAATCAGACCAAATAATTCGTGTAGTTTTGAAAGGGGATTGGGTATTTTTGTATGGACCAGTGGCGTCATTTTTTTTTCAGCGGCCATCGTTTATGTTACTACTATTTATAGTGCTACCTTAGACTAGCTTATTTACAAAATAAGTTTTGCCATAACCATAAGTAATATCGGAGCCAAGATATGGCCTTTCAAACAATGTTATTGGACCAGCGAATATACCTAACTAAGGCAGGTTTAGGAGACAGCTTAGATGACTACAGGCTTTTTTAACTCGATAATACTACTAACGAAGATACAAGGATATTGCCCTTAAAGTATAATAGTTAATTTAACCGACTTAAAAAAAGAAGATCTTAGGTATATGAAAATGCAACTGTATTTTCTTATAATATGCGATTTGCAAAATGGTTTCAATAGACGGTTCACCCTCTGACTACACCATAAGGAAACACAGATGTGATGCGCACATGCAAAATGTTTAAACATATTTCCAAGTAGGAAATGTACCTAATTAGATTCGTTTTTAGATTGAAATTGTTACTAATGCTTTCTTATGTATACAACACAACATATGTGACATTATTTGGGATAAGGGGCCTTATTGTCGATGGCTCTTACGTCCGGTGACGTCGTATTTGTATACAAACATGGCTTATAACGCCGTAAGCGCCAATGACAATAACGTCCCTTTTCCCAGATAACGTCATTTGTAATTTTTAGTATTACGTTAAATTACTTTTTTACACATTTTTTGGCTCGTCGTAAACTTCATTCTCAATATTATCTTGGCGAATCACTCTCTCTAAAAACTGTGCCGGGGGATCAAGATGTTCTTGATACCTACCCCATCCCAAGAACCATATAATTGACTTTACATGTGAGCAACAGCCTAAGGTCCTCTTCCCAACAATAATGTCCTAATATTGCATCTGGGCCTTGCAATCAACCATCTACAGCAACAAAAACAAAATACTGTCTTCTGTTGGAGTGCCGCGATTGTATTCTGGCTCTTAAAAGCCACGGATCGATGCAATCGGGATTTTGTTCGCAGAAATCTTGCAAATTGGGTTCTTTGTATACCTCAATTACGTAGGATCCGTTTTTGATGTGCTCACCATAATAGCTTTGATATGTGCCCAGTGCGTAAATTATTAGATACTAACAGAATTATTCACGTTTAAAGATTAAGAATGCAGTGGAACTTTAGTAAATATTTGTATATTATTATAAACAACACAAAGACATGACAGTAAGGAAAAAAACATCGAGTAAGAGTGACAAGAGAACACCAGCCTTGACAAAAATATAAATCAAACTATACTTTTTAAAATGGCCAGCGTTATACCTCCAACACCCCCCCATAACGTGGGCATCATCATGGCATTATGCCACACCAAGTTCCCGAGTAAACACCTCGTGCTTGGAACAGCCCAGGGGCTTAGTAAAGACATCTGCTAACATTTCATCCGTAGGGATGTACACAATTTCTACGTTAAGTCTATCTATCACATCTCTAACGTAATGAAATCTTATTTCTATATGCTTGCTCCGTCTATAAAGAGTGTGATTGGTAGCAAGCTGTATAGCAGATTGATTATCACAATACATCACTATTTTACAACTAGTCGTTAGTAACAATTCTCTAATAAGAGCTTGCAGGAAAACATCGAGTAAGTGTGACAAGAGAACACCAGCCTTGACAAAAATATAAATCAAACTCTACTTTTTAAAATGGCCAGCGTTATACCTCCAACACCATAACCTAACAGAATTATTCACGTTTAAAGATTAAGAACGCAGTGGAACTTTAGTAAATATTTGTATATTATTATAAACAACACAAAGACATGACAGTAAGGAAAAAAAACATCTAGTAAGAGTGACAAGAGAACACCAGCCTTGACAAAAATATAAATCAAACTATACTTTTTAAAATGGCCAGCGTTATACCTCCAACAGATACCTAACTAATGTTATTATTAGGTAGGTACCTACCCGAAAACATACGATTCGCATGTCTACATTTATTTATATACCTGAAAAAACACGCATAAAGTGTAAAAATACGAATTCTTTTATTTTGTTGTTTAAAATGCGACATAAGACCTTTGACATAATTAAGTTCAATAGAACGTTCATCGACATACGTCATAAAATCGCCGTATTAAAGAAAAAAGGAACTATCTCTAAATAATCATTGACCGAAAAAGAACCTTATGTCTAAGGTTAGTTAAGGTTATGTTTTACGTGGCATACACAATAGTAGTTTTAACTCATTTCGATGCATTTCAAAAATAAATGTGAGTCTTTACTATAAAAATTTAAAGTATGATATCTCGGCTCCGATATAATTTAGCTATATGCACTCCATAATAAAATAAGTTTATTTTAAATTGCTCTTTTCAAATTTACCACTTTTATGAGTGGCCGCCAAAATTTAAAAACGACGCCAACTTTACCCAAACCCCTTTGGTACGATTACTTATTGCGTAAAGTGTCCATATGAATATACTAAAAGTCTCCGGAGGAGCAGGGACCGGAGCTGGGACGGGAGGAGCGGGGAAAGGTCCCTTTGTCATCATCATCATATAAGCCGAAAGACGCCCACTGCTGAACAGGCCTCCCTCAAATATTGCCACAATGACCGGTGCTGTGCCACCCGCATCCAGTGGACTCCTGCGACCTTCACCAGGATATCAGTCCACCTTGTGGGAGTGTAGGCCTCCCACGAGGTGGACTGATAACCTACGTTAATAATCTACATTCAATTTCCTATAAGCTATGTTCAAGTCACTAAAGAGATATTTTTAAAAGTTTTGAAGTTATATTAAAATAAGTCGAAGGGACCTTTCTTCCCCTCCCCCTATCCCAGCTCCGGTCCCACCCCCGGGGACTTTTAGTATATTCATATGGACAGTTTTTAATAATAATAATAATAAATTTTATTTACTGTGTAACAAAACCATTAACCATTAAGTACAAAATTCATCAGCTTAACTAGGTTACTATGTACTAAACATTATGCACCATTATGTTGAGGTTTTACAGAAGGTGTAGATGAGTTCATTACTTCCTGTACTAGTTAAAAAACTGTATTACAGTGAAGTAAAAATTATCTTACATAACGTACAAGGTACAATAGTGAAAGAAGGAAATACAAAGGAAAAGAGAAAAAAGTTACTAATGCAACTTGTGTTGTGGGTACATACATAGGTACTTAGTGATTGAATGTGAGCAACAATGTATTAGTTTAAACTTGCACGATTATTATTCATATTTCAAGGACAAATGTCATTCTGCCTGCGGCCACGAGCGCAACGTCGCGCTCGAAACATCAGGGTAATATTTAACGTAAGGTTACACAATTAACACCCGTTTGTCGTTGAAATACTTAAGCAACAATTTTCATCAGTTCACCAGTAGGTACTTACTTATTTATTAATTAAATCATAATATTTAAGGAAGGTAGCAAAATGTGTAGATGTAGGTACGTGTGTGTGTGTTTGTGTGTGTGTGTGTGTGTGTGTGTATGTATGTGTGTGCGAACCTTAACTTATACAGTACATACAGTATAGTACACATACAGTGTTAGTATGAGTCAAGGTTAATCCCGCCATTTACTTCATAAGATCTTCTGTTTCGTCATAGGTAAGAGAATTCAGAAACACGTCTAACAACCTTTTACAGTTAGGAAGATTTAAGTCACGTAATTGAATACAGTACTTACTCACATTATTGTACAATTTGGGTCCGAGAATTCGTTGAAATCTTCGCGAAAAAGCTGTCCTACATGACGGGATAGAATAAACAATATCAAGCCTGCGACGAGATGTAGGATAGTCAGGCTGAATTTTATGTTGAGCTAGTAGCAGGTCCTTTATAAACGTCTGTCTTATACTTAAAACCGCTGTATCTTTATAAATTAATTTAGTTGGATATCTAAAGGGTTTGAACTTCATGACTTTCAGTATAGCACGTTGGGCACGTTCT